>SNQJ01S0114545.1:2258-23239 GCA_010110895.2 Picea sitchensis
AAAGGGTCATTCATATATAATAGGAAGGAGGGATATTCCAAATCCTTTAATGATTCTTCAGGTTCCAAAGACTCTTCAGATTCCAAGAAGAAGAAGAAGGGAAAGCAGTGCACTTACTGCAATAAACCAAATCATGAAGAATCTACATGCATGAAGAAACAGATCGATCTTATGGCACATGGACTTCAACAGAACAACCTTGGAAACTTCATTCAAGAGGAAGTCAAGACGCAGAAGGAAGAAGATCATGCTCCTAAGAAAGGTAATCATGATGCTCTTGTTGCAATTAATTCCTCATCTAATTCATGGATTATAGATTCTGGTGCAACCCATCATATGGCAACGAAAGAGGAATTTTTTTCTTCCTTGAGTCCATGCTCAAGACCCCCTATTCTCATGGGGGATGATACTCCAGTAGAAGTAGCAAGAGAAGGGAGAGTGGAACTCCACAATGGCAGTTTTGAGAATGTTTTACAAGTTCCAAAGCTTTCTATGAATCTGTTCTCAGTTTATCAGATCACTCAGAAAGGAAAAAAGGTTGAATTTACATCAGATTCAGTTTCAATAAGTGACATGCATGACAATTCCATCATTGCAACTGGTGAGGTGGATCACAAATCAAGGTTGTATAAATTCACTAAGTTTTATGACAATGACTCCTCTATTTTACTTACACATAACAAGAGTACTTTGCATGCACCTCCAGTGCAACATGCATATACTCTCATTCTTCCATCAGTTTCAGACATCAGAGATGATTCCATACACTCAGATTATGTGCATGGAAATAAGCAGGTAGTACATCCAAATAAGAAGACAACATCGAAGCTTCAAAAGATGCCCAAGAAAGCACATACCACACTTCAGGCAACAGACAACCTTGCAGGGAATCCATTGGATTCGAGGAGGACTCGATCTCAGCATGAGGATCCTTCTCATGTATTTTCAGCTTTAGAACCTACGATGCTCGTGCATTGCTATATGGTTCAATCTACTGATCCACAGAACTACAATAGGGTTGTGGGAAATCCATTATGACAAGAAGCCATGCAGAAGAAGTATGACTCACTCCTACAGAACTAGACTTGGAATCTGGTTCCACGTCCACCAGAAAGGAATATTTTAAGGTACATATGGGTCCACAGGATCAAGAAGTACAAGGCCCGACAGGTTTCCAAATGACTTCATTAGATCCATAAATATTTCTACATCTTCACAAAGACTTTCAATGAGTAGAAGTTTCAAACTTTGCAGGATTGTCTTGCAATGAAGAACACAGTTGCCTAGCAGCTATCATTTTCTTCTTTTGATACATTATCTTTTGAGGGGGGGTTTTGTTCCCACGTGGTTTTCCCTCTTTCTTCACTTTTATTCAATGTTCATTAGTTGCATTGTACATGAGTACCTAAAACGGCCTAGTAGCCGGGACTCATTTTTTACTCCATAGTGATGCTCAGAGGGGGTGTTGGAGAAATTTGTATTTTTGACACACTAGTTCAGTGGGAGTAACACTAGTTCATTGGGAGTTAACTGACTAGTTCTATTTTTAGAATTTCTATTTTTACCATCACTATTATGCATGCATGCATTCCTAAGGAAAGTTAACTGCTTGATTTCTTTTCTTAATTATGGAATGATTTTCTTTATATATGAGTGTATTCCACTCATTCATTGTATCATATTGATCATGATCTATGTATCAATCATTAGTTCATTGGAGTAGTGTGAATATATTTTCTCATTCTTCCATATTGAATCTCTCTTCCTTTCTTGATAATCTTTGTTTGTACTTGCTTTAGCTAGATCTCCTGTGCAGGTTTCCATGAAACACTAACATCATATATCAAGTTCTGCTTATCGAATGGGTATTGAACCCTGTTCTGATTGACAAAAAGAACGGAACCATCCGCGTATGTATAGATTTTAGGGATTTGAATAAGGATTTTCCAAAGGATAACTTCTTGACGCCATTTATTGATCAAATTATTGATGAGTGTGAAAGCAGCGAGATCTTCTCCTTTATGGACATATTCTTTGGTTACAATTAGATCTAAATTCAACCCAAGGATCAACATAAAACCACATTTATTTTCCCTTGGGAAAAATATTCATACCGAAAAATGCCTTTTAGTCTTAAAAATGTTGGGACTACATTCCAATGGTCCATGAACTTTTCCTGCCATGACATGAAACACATCGTCGAGGTGTACTTGGATGATCTAGCTGCTCATTCTCATCGTAGAGTTTATCATCTAGATCACCTCTTCCATGTGTTCCAGAGATGTCATTATTATCGCATCTAGATGAATCCACACAAATGCAAATTTTGTGTTACTTTGGGGCATCTTCTTAGCTTTATAGTTTCAGACATAGCCATCATTGTGGAACCTTTAAATTTTTAGGCAATAGTTTAGTTTCCCCCCTGCATACTATTCATCAAATTCAGAGCCTCCAAGGAAAAGTGAATTTCCTTCGTCATTTCATCCCTAACTATGCTGAGATTACTAAGGGTTTTATGTGTTTTTTGAAAAAAGGGTTCGAGTGGGATGCTCATGCACAAAGATATTTCGATGCATTGAAAAAGGATTTAATGTCTGCTCCTCTCTTTATCCCACATGAATTTACGCGTGACTTCGTTTTGTACCTGGCACCGTCTGAATCAACTGTAGGTATGGTTTTGGTGCAAAAATATGGTGCACTTTTCGAGTGCGTCATTTATTACCTGAGTTGCAGTTTTGTCGATGTTGAGATGCGATATTCACATGTTGAGAAGCTAGCCTTGGAAACCATCCATGTTGTCCAGAGACTGGTATTACATTCTCCTTTGTAAAACTATTGTTATTTCAGATGTTAATCCTTTCTAGTACTTTTTGAATCATCGTATCATCGGCGGGAAATTAAACAAATGAATTGTGATTTTGCAAGAATTTGACTTAGACTTTGCATCTGCAAAGTCCAAAAAGTCACTTTTTTTTGCAGAGTTGATGTCATAATTTCACATAGAAGATAAAGTGTAACTTTTTGAGGACTCATTTTCGAATGAATCCATAATCCTGATATCTTCTACTGATCCTTGGTATGGATAAATTATCATATATATCCAAACTTTGAATTTATACTCACATTATTTGAGAGATGAGCGACGACGTATTCGTCATCAGGGAAAAAACTATCCCATCATCGATGATACTTTGTATCTCTATTTTGCAGACTCGATTTATGTCATCGTTTGAATCAAAAAGAAAAAGAGTTATTTTTAAATGACTCTCAAAGTGGATCATGTAGAGGTCATCTCTCGAGGTTGGAAACAACCCAAAAAATCTTGCATGCCAGATATTTTTCTCTGACAATCTTCAAAGATTGTATCAAAGAGGTCAAAAAATGTCATCAATGTCAAGTTGTTACCTGTAAAATGCATGCACATATTTCTCCCATGTTTCCATCTATCATCATCAGCCCTTTCACTAAATGAGGTGTTGATTTTATGACATTCCACTCACCTTCGTCTAGGGGGCATCGTTACATCATTGTGGTCGTCGATTACTTTNTTTTTATATTCAATCAGGTGATTAACTAGTTTGCAATTCCTAAAGATATTGTCACTGACCATGGTAGTCATTTCCAGAAAAAAAATGATGTCTGAGCATGCACCGATGTTGGGTTTTAGGTAGGAACATTCGTCTCCATATTACCCATAGGAGAATGGGAAATTTGAGGTTGTTAATAAGTATCTCAAGACCACTCTCCAACATAACAATAATGCAAGTAAGTCTAACTGGCACATCATGCTCTATCCATCTTTATGGGCATATTGGATTGTGGTTAAGATGACTACTGGATTTTATCCTTTCCATCTCATTCATGGATTGGAGGTAGTCTTATTGATTGAATGTAAAATACATTCGCTTAAGATCATCGTAGAACTTCTACCTAACTCTTCTGAGTTAAAAGTGTGTCTTATTCACTTGGAACATATTGATGAGAAGCATCACGATTCCACCACTACAAATGAGGCACATAATAAATGAGTTAAGAGTTAGTATGACAAGTCTATGTACCCAATGATATTCTCTAAAGGTGACCTTGTTTTTTTCTATGACCAAGACAAAGCCTCTTGGGGGGCAGGAAGGTTCAATCCGTTGTGGCATGGCCCTAACATTGTGAGGAATTCCCTTCGGAAAGGATCCTATGATTTGGACGATTTTAAAGGAAATGCACTTTTAGAGCCTAGAAACAGGCCCTATCTTAAGAAGTATTATGCTTTATCATTTACACTCATGCGTTCCCTTTGTAATTATTGTACATTTTTGTATTTAGTGTTAGTTTATATTTTTTTTCATTTGTGGTCCTTATGGTGCTTCTTCTCTATTGGAAAATGTCACAGGATGCTTCAGTTTTCGTAGGGTTCACTGATGGCACTAGCCATCACACACAAAACCTTGCTTCTACTACTTGGGTAATCTATTCGCCCATGGGCCAATTGGTCACTTCCAAAGGTGCTTCTCTCACCCCATGTACTAATAATGTAGCCAAATACAACGTTGTTATTGAACAATATCATGACACCATCATGCATGGCATTCAATTCTTAAAAGTTCATTTGGATGCTCCATTGGTATTATCTCAGCTAAATGGATAATTTTATATTCGTGACCCTATGTTACATTTTCGTTTCCTTCAAGTAAATTTTTTTGAGTGTCATTTTGATTATATCACTTATATTCATGTTCCAATAATTTGCAATTCAATATCTGATGCATTTGCTAACAATGTGCTAGATTGGCACTTATATCATTCACATTAATCAGAAGCACAAAAAATCATACATTTACATAATAGAATCATAGACACATCGTCATTAAGAAAAAAATATTTATCTGTATATATACTGTCATCAATCTTCATTAAGCACAAAATGTGAATCATGTTGCAAAATAGGATTTTAGCCTCGATTGTCCATCTCTAAGGACCGATAATACAAAAAATACAAATATCTTATCATCATGATCTTAAGGGAACAACTCTTCCCTCTACATGTCTCTCATAACACACCACCACGGGGGCATCACCTTGTTGACCAATATCTTATTACATTCATTCATATTGGGGTTTTTTTAATTGTGAAAAATAAAGTCAATATATTATAGGTATTGGGGGGGAATGTGGGGTTTCAAGGGATTTATAGGTATTAGGGGGTATAATAATGGGTATCTAGTGAAAATAAAAGTTTCTTTTATAGGAAAGATGTATTGGGAAGGGGGTTCAACAAAAGGATTTTAGGAGATATTTACCAATATCTAGTGAAATTAGGGGTATTCTTTAATATCCCATGAACAAAGGCACTATGTCATAGGTTCACTAAGTGAATATCCCGTGCACACCATGCCATTGGCTAGACGTTGAAAGAGATGCACCCATGCTGGTGGTACCCCAACCACATGTCGTTGCGTCTTCTCCAACGGATCCTCAATTTGTATCATTGGCATAGGGCGTACCAATTTGTCTAGGTTCCTCTAGACATTATCTAATACTCAATCTGCATATCCCCATGGTTGGTCATCATGACCATGCCAGTCATGCCGAGGAAATCCCTCAGGACATCTCGGTCCCACATCTTCATAATCAAGCAATCACATCACTATATTGATTCACACCAAAAATATTTACTTCTTAAGTCATTTATTGAAATAAAATATAAAAATAAAATAATTTAAAAATACTCTATACCAATATCTCCATAGGAACTACCAGGAGGAATGGGAATCTCTCGGTCATTGCAGTATTCTATCCCTGCATAGGGGTGGTCCTTTATCGCAATGAGTTGGTGTGACCACTAAGAAAAAAATGTGTCATCCCAAGGATCACCCAACAAGCCTCCTCCTTGCCTCGGTAGTACCTCGGTCCATCTCTCCATCATGCCATTTCAGACATAATGGGGATGGATATCCACCCAAGGACACATCATAGGCACTCTGTCAAAGAAAAAGGTGCATAGGATGCTTCCGAAGACAAAATTATTCATCTTTCCCTGCTTGCATCCTGTCATTTGAACCTTCATGCACATAAACAATGAGGTGCTCTAGTCATATATAACAGGTCTCAAGAATTCAACTGCATAGAACATCATGGTTCTTGAAGCTTGATGTAAAGAGGATTATCCTGCAATCTGAGAAATCATCAAGACAATAATTTTAAGGCTGAGGCTTTCTAATTTTTTAATTGGGAGTTGGCTCCTAATGTTTTCTATCTCAACTAGGTAGTAGATATCAATGTATTCATTGATCGTTAGACCAATGGATCCTTTTCCTTTCAATTTCACTACATCAACTCGATGGGATAGCCCTGTAAGAAAATAGATATCCTCTGTCTCAAATTTCAAGGATTTCCCATTAATCATAAAAGTATCAACATCAATCTCCTAGTAATCAATCAAGGTTTCTAGCAATCTTCATTGTGTCCTAATCCCATTACAATGAAAGAATTTATAAAATCCACACTATTAGAGGGATTCTTTGGCTTTTGGGTCATCCATGACTTCATTGTCTACATCTCCATACTCTCTTTCCCTCCATTCAATCACCATCCTACCAAGAATTCAAATCCCTGAGTTATATTTTTTTTTATTTTTGAAGTTTATGGAGACATACGCAATTGTCACTAACAAGGATTGCATACATATGTCCATGTATGCATCCCTTGTCGAAGTAGGCTGCATACATGGTCGTATAACCTAAAAAATCTATTAAAAGCTAAAAACATTGTCTAGAATCTAAAAAATTTGGATGAAAATGGAGAAGAGGGAATGACCTCTTATTTGGTCCAAGCGGTTTGTACTTCAGATCCATGCGTGTCTCGTACGAGTCTTTGGAAATTTGAAGGGTAAAAATGCTCCAAATGCACTCCAAAAGGGTAAAAATAAAATGGTAAGGTAAAAGTAATTTTTACCTATTTTAACCCATTTTTTCCACATTTTTACATAGATTTTTACCCCTTCTAACATTTTTGAAGTTGCTTAGACTAATTAAATTCTCTGGAGATGTTTTTTCATGCATTTTTCCTTGAGAGGTGTCTCTTTCTCACAAGTGTTGTGACATTTGTTGGCGTTTTTTCGACTTCTTCGGAAAATATTGTGTTCCTTAATGACATATAGGGTAGGTCTCATTTCACCTTCACAATGCATTTATCTGTACTGATCACATATTTTTCATAGGGTCAACCCCATTCGTTTACAACATTATACCTCCAAGCTACTTTAAAGGTGTCATTTATGGATGGTAGAGCTTACCTCTTCATGGGTGTGCTAGTTAGTACCTCACTAGCCATTTTGGCACCCATGCTGCAATGTTTTCGTAGGCTTGGAGGCCTTGTTTAGTCCCGCCATGATTTTGCGTTGAAGCCTCATGTCTTCTACTCATATCTTGTTGGTTAATTAACCACAGGGATTCCAAAAATTTGTTGTGTTGAGTTGTACTTGCATTTCATGTTGTCCACTCACGCATTTCGATCCTAATGTCAGCTTCAACTTGTTGTTATATAGCCATTTGTATATGCATTCTCCAATAGTTGTCAGCCTTACAATACTAGAATTTGTGACTTGACACCCTTTATCCCCGGAGGAAAATTATCCCGAGAATCCATATCTTGCACGTGTTTCCTTGCATTGATCATAGGTATGTTCCTTTCACATGGAACTAATTTTCTTGCCCGCGATGCTCGTTTCCTCCGATGTACTACAACATTCTTNAAAAAAAAAGAGGGATGGGAATGAGTCTTATTTTTTATAGGGCATCTACTTGTGTCACCCTTGAACATAGCACAATCTCATGAGTCTTTACTTCACTATTGGGTTTAGTATGGATTTAGGAATCATTTCCTCATTTTTAGCATAATCTCCTCTGGTTGGTTACTATTCCAGTCATATGGAGCGTTTGTTGATGCCTCATGTGTCGCAGACCTATCCTAGTTTATAGTCAATGCTTCCCAAGTCACTTTGTGTCATGTGTTTTTTTAAGGGAATTTAGCCTGTGTCTGTCGCTATGCAAAACTCCTGAATTTCCAAGTTGACCTTCCCTTGTGTCAAGTACTTCTCAGTTTTGCAAGCATCTTTGTATCTAAATTTTGTGAGTATAGAAGGTCCCCATTGAATTTTTTTTGGTGGGTGTTCTCTTATAGACTACGACTCATTTCTCTCATAGTATGACCTACAGTTGCACCGTGGGCCTTTTTACATAGTTGATAGGTGAACTTGTTCTCAACAAATGAAAAATTATCATTGGTCACTGATTGAGCGATTTCGCTTGTGTTCGACATCAAAAACCGTTATCACACATACGGATTTTTGTGGTAACTTGGTTTCCATTTGACCCCATTGGTGTATTCCTCGTCTTTGTCAATAGTCTTCATCATTGGATACTATTTAGAGAGTCTTTGTCGTGTATTATTCCATCTGGCACATGACGGAGTCGTACCTCAGTGTGGTTCCTTCAATATTTTCGTCCTAGTTCTTCCAAATCTTTTTCCTTCTCCTAATCCTCGTGTCGGATGATGGAGGATGCCTTAATTCCTTCCTTCCAATGGATCTCTTCGTATCAAATTCAACACATCTTGTTTTGGGACAGGGATTTAGAGTCATTTTTAGTACATTGGGACTTGCAGTCATCATTGGCAGGTTCCCTCGCTATTGACAATGGGAATACATCAATGTACCCTAATTTCTATATTCTATCAGGTGTTCGACATCATCTCCTTTATTCACACTTAATATATTTTACTAGGTACCTTGACACCCATTATCATTATCGATGGGTTGTCTCGCGTTTGTTAACAGTATACATCAATGACTGGTAATCAAAGGGTGTCTCACTGTGTTTGGATTCAACACATATATTTGCATAGTGTAGACTCGTACCATGGCGGGTTGTTTTGAATACCTCAGGGCAAGTACGAGCATCACCTCATTTTTCTTCTACATGAGTTGTATTGATTGTACCACCTTTTTTTACAGTGATACTTGCAGAGAATCAATTTGTTCACTTCATTGACTCTAGATATCCTCTATTTGATTCTGAGACATAGCTCCACTATGTATCCATTCATGGATATGATCTTAATTTACATGGATCCACTTTGTATCTCTCTCATGGCCATGATTTCTACTTTTCTATATTACATGGATCCACTATGTACATTTTTTGTGGACATGGACATCAACTATGTTTTCATTACTCATGGATCCACAGTGTACTTGATTTAGCAGCCATGTTTACATCACTCCTGAGCATGGGCATGCCCGACTTGGGAAGAGAGTATCTTACTTGTTTCTATTGTAGGTATTGTTATGGGATTAGTCTTCAAGTACTCCTACCCATGCCCCTCCACAAGATCATCATTATTTTGTAATATATTTAGGCCACTAGTTGCTCTTCTGACCTCACACATTAGGGGGCATTTGTTATAGTGTCATTTGATAACACACATGCTTATGATGACTTATTGGTCTTAGATACATCCCTTTCCCTGCTTGCAAGACCATTTTCCACCTTTTCCTCCTTAAAAACACTTAAAAATTAAAACCCCATTTTGGTTGATGTATGTGACTTTCCTTAAAGCATCTCGTGTACGTACACTAGTTTCCAATTAGCAACCTGTGTACATGTGAATTTGGCTTAAAAAATTAATAATTCTGACTTTTCAGGTAGAGTTGATGGGTTCCTCATGTTCCTGACCTCCTATAGCCCATCAATAATTAATCCAACTGTAAAAAGGGAGTCTAAATTAGAGCCTTGAGGTGGAGTAAAAAGAGAACAGAGAAATGCATCCTTATGCTAGCATTTCCAATTCAGTCCTGCAAGTCCTTCTTTCCCCTTGCATCTGATATTGCCCCTTCCATCTGGAAACCCTTGTTTTCAGAAGTTGTGTTCTCCCTATCTTGTTAGGAATAAAGCCTTTTCCTTCCTTGGACTTGTTTGAGCACACATTATTGGAGGTTTTTTTTATCATCTCTGGACTTGGGTGGAGGAAGTTGGAGCCCAATTTTGGGACCATGACATAGTGGTTATAGGTTGTAACCAAATTTTATGTTGTTCATAAGAAAAGATCTCTTATTCTCATCCAATTTCATATGTTGATTCATTTCGTTATTGCATAATACATATTCTAATTTGAATCTATTATGAAAGTTGTACTGTTCATGATTTAGTTGATTATCAAATAACTGCCTATTTGCAGTTTCTCATCTCTTTGTGTGCAGGATATTTCAAAGGTTGTTGCAGAAGAGTGTTGGAGCAAAACTATTCATGTGGAATCGACATCAAACGTCAAAATCCAGGTTTGTTTTCTTCTCTCTCCCTTGAAAGTTAGTTATTGCAAAGTAGTTATTTTTAATTCATTGCTTGATTTGAATATGAGAGTGGTCTTTTAGGGTATCACTCTATTCTGGCCTTGACCCATAGTCTGTTAGGGACCTAACCCCTCAAGTGGGTAGCATAATATATTTCCATGTAATAAAGGTCAATATTAATAAGTCCTAGCAATAAGGAGGAATAAGTCAATTGTAAGAAGACCTAATAGAATCTTCCTTTTCTAGAAGGATCTTCCTCTAGATAGTTATTTTGGATAGATAGATTTAGTATAAATAAGAGTAGAGGGTACGAGAAGCTTTTTCTTGGAAAATTGTTTTAATAGAGCTCTACTCTGCTAGAAGTTTCCCCCTCGAAGAGGCAAGTGAACATTGTTTCCTATCAATAAAGGTATAATTTTGGTGTTGTGGTTCCATATAATTTGTTGTTTTGCTATTATCTCTACAATATTTCAATATTGTGTTTCTATCTCTGTATTATTTCTCTATTCTTCTAATATAATAGATCTGGTACCTTACAAGTGGTATCACAACACTTTCCTTGGCAGAAAATTGTGGGTTATTGTTTTTTAGGGTAGAGATGTATTCCAGCGTCTTAAAGCTATAGAGATTTGTTGTTACATGCATAAAACTGTGGTCGAGGAGTCATACATGCAGGAAATACAAGTGGTACTTAAGAGCACATCTGTTGGCCACCCTTGTAACCCCTTTTGGTACCCCTTTGAGTGGTAGCGCATCAGACAACACCTGTATACAGATCGACCTAGATCTCCTGAAGCCCTCCATAGATAAACCGATCGATCACCTGAATTCTATAGTTCCACCAAGAACAACACTCGGGAAGATACTATCTAGTACTTGGGTAGTCGAGTAGTACGGCTAAGGGAACAATCTAGCTTCCTTAGTTGGTGCCATGAGATATTGGGCCGAGTACTACTATTGGACCCCGCACGTATATCAGAAAGATATAGCACAGGGAAAACCCTTGACTGTAGAACCCTTGAATACCCTAACCCTTGGGACAAAAAACAAAACAAAATAAACAAGATATATTGCTACGTAACTCTGCCTCTTGCATTCGAGTTGCGAAATTACTACACATTTCTTCCTGTTAAGAATTTGGGCATTTCGTCACTACAATATTCTTCAGATCGGAGTATAAATCCGCAGGAGTAAAAAAAAAAGATTATAGTGGTCCTGCCAACACACTTATTTGGGAACTATTCCATTGGACTCCCCTTTTCTCCCTGATCGTAGTCATACATTTCATTTAATTTTTGTTTTTCCAGTGGACCCGAGCCCTTCTCAACTTCCCCATTTTTCCACCTATTCCATTATATTTCCCTTCTTTCCCTAATCATAATGGTACATATCACTTATTAGTCCTTTTTGTGGTCCCACCCACCCATTTTTCCTTACCCTCACTTCCCCTCTCCAAATGGCCACCACTCGCAACCAAGACCTACAAGCTTCCATCAATCAAGTGACCTCTGAAATTGCCTCTACCAATTCCTGCCTTTCAAAATTAGAAACCCACGTCGAGCACAAATTTGACACCATGGACATCAAATTCAAGAACCAATTTAACACCCTCCAGTCTGTTGTCAACTAATTGTTGAATCGCCCTTCGGGTCCTTCCTCCTCGGACCAACCCAATGCTATTGATTCCTCTCATTCTCTACATTTTAAATCCAACTCCTTTCAGCGTGACCCCCATCTTCCCTGTGTCGAGGTCAATAAATTTGATGGCTTCGATCCTATGGGTTGGGTCACTCAATGGAGCATTATTTTCCTCTACATGGTATTATTGATGCATTGGCCAAACTTCGCTATGTTTTACTCTATCTAGATCCTGAAAAATGGAAATGGTGGAAATGGTGTAAAAATTCACATCAAGGGTATATTTCCTGGATCCTGTTTGATGGAGAGCTCTATGACCACTTTGAAATTGATACCGACTATCTCGGTCGTTTGACCAAGTTGAATCAGTCAGACATAGTGGAAGACTTAATATCTTCTTTTGAACATTTGGCCTTTTGAGCCAAGGGCATGTTAGATGCTTTTTTCTGTGAATGATTTATCAGTGGCATAAAGGATGAAATCTGATTCTAGGTTCTCATGGTTCATCCTCAGATTTGGTTGGAATCTACTAAACGTGATAAAGAGGCCCAACAAGTTGTTTTTTCCCAGAACAAAAAACCCTCTTTTGTTCCTCGCCCTTGATCCACTAATCCTAACCCCCCTGTCACTCCCTTCAAGGTCCAAAAATTAACTACGGATTAAATGGTTGAATGTCAATTGAAGGGTCTTTTCTATAATTGTGATGAAAAATATTTTCCGGGGCACAAGTGTAAGGAAAAAACACTTTTATGGCCATTTCCGAAGATGTTCTTGAAGAAGATGTGACAGTTCCACTTTTTGAAGAGCCCTCCCTTCCCGATGCTACCCCAGAGCTTGCTGACCCACCTGAAGTTCAACCACTCATTTCCTTGCATGCTCTCACTGGCTTCTCTTCTCTCCAAAGGGTCAAGATCATTAACTATATTAAGAATAGGAAGGTCATCATCCTGGTTGACATTGGTAGCACCCACAATTTTATTCATTGTCACATTTCCCAGAAAACCAATTTCTATATTCATGTTGTCAATAATTTTCAAATCATGATAGCCAATGGTGGGTCCATGAAATGGTGGGTGTTGTGAAAATGTACATCCTCAAATTGGACATTACCACCTGAAATATCATATGTTTTCCATCGAAATGGGCGGGTGTGACATTGTGCTAGGTGCTGAATGGTTACGCACTTTGGGTCCCATTCTTATGGATTTTAAGGAATTAACCATGTAATTCCAACATGGGGAACAAAGGTATCACTTCCAAGCTATCAAATTTTTTTCTCCTGAGATCATCAGTTCCCATCGCATGGAAAAAAACCTCAAGAAAGGTCACTCCGATATTATTTCTAAACTCCATTCTATTCATGCGGTTGAGACACCCTCTGTGCATCCTAATCTCCAAGCTATTCTCTCCAAACACCAAGCTATTTTTTCCACTCCTCGGGGACTTCTGTCTTCTCATGGTGTTCATGATCATTCCATACCCCTTGTTCCTGGCAGTATTTTTCCCAATGTTCGCCCTTATCATCATCCCTTTTCCCAAAAGAATGAAATTAAGAAAATCGTGCAAGAATTGATCCAAGTGGGTGTTATTCTCCCTAGTACCAGACCTTATTCTTCTACTGTGGTAATGGTACCTAAAAAAGAAGGTACTGTTGATATTATGGTATATGCGGGAGGTATTTAACTCCACGTGTAAACCTGAAGAGAATAGAATACTCCAGGAAGCAAGAGAAACCCTAATGAGTTGGCTAATAACCCTAGAAGACTTGTTGGCTCAAGAAGATAAATTATATTAGGTTATTAGCCTCCAAGAGAAGAAGTCAACCAGAATAAATAATATATATTGAACAGATAGATACCCAGAATGAGAAGTCGGCCTAGGCAGTTAGCCAGAATTACTATAAATATAGGAGGTCGATCTTCATTCTGGCAGACAGTCTCAGAATTATAGAACAACACTTGTGCATTGTTATCACTCCAGGAAACTCTCCTAGGCTGTAAGTCAGAGATGCATGGTAACTTAATCTTTTTGGAAACTATTTTCCCAATAATAGGTGTGGGTTTGGATCAAGATGAATATCTTAACCTCTGGATTGTATTCTTAAGACAGTCTTAGTTATATTCATACAACACAAGGCCTTCAGGAGATATTGTCAGATAGGTTTGTATAACAAAGGGATAAGAAAACTAATCAATTAACCAAAACATACATAAAACCATATATATGATGGGTCAACAAACTAGCAAAAGATGCTTGTGATTCTTGCTTAACAATCACAAGTAAGACGACAGTTACCATAGGATCATTAAACAAAGACAAAAGAACTAATTCCACTCATAAGCATAGACAAAGATGAAAGAAGGTCTGACAGTAACAAATGAAAGAAGCTTGCAGGCTGATATATTAAAGAAAGTGTCTTATATACAAAACAGTAGCATATAGAACTCAAAATCGAACCTTTAGTTCATCTTCTATCTTTAGCTTTATAGATTTACAATGCAGTTTTGAGATCCTAAAAGCATGGATCAGATATACTAAAGATAGAAAGTCAAAATTCGGTTTGCAAAAGATATGTAATGATCCTCAAAATTAGGTCAATCCCACATTTCATGGTCTTCATATCTTGTAGAATCATGGTGCAGTGCAGAATAGCCTTCCAAGGCTGAGTGATGACTCTTAAAAGAGATACAATTCGAATTTGTTGAGGTGTGCAAAAAACCCTGATTTTATGCCTTTGTAAAAGGTACCAAAAATGATTGAAACACCTCTTCTTTCCCTTATCCATCAAAAACAGCTATTGGATCTGACTTGAAAATTCAACAAATTTCCATTCGAAGAGGTTTCAAACCATTCCAACTCAAAAAATCTCGATCTGGGCAAAAATTCGGTCATTCTAGCAGTGACAGGCTTTCGGTGGTTAACCTAGAAGACTCCTCAATGGATTAACTACCGAAATATCTACTTTCGGTGGTTAATGAACAATCGTCATGTTCGCCTAAACCACCGAAACTTCATCTTTGAGAAAACTTCAAAATTTGCAAAAATGATTACCTTGATTCTTTGTTGAATGTTCAAGGTCTTTTGGACGATGCAACTCTTGTTCGTGCAAATCTTTGAACTTCAACTTGCTGTGTGGAAGACTGTGGTATATCTACCATGGTTGTAGCTAAGTTGGCTAGAGTCTCCAAAACTGTTTTCTCCTGTGTTGGCGATTGAGAATCTTTTAATTTCAGCCTCAGAATTCTAAGTTGTCTGTACAGCTTCATGTTTTCCCTTATCAACACCCTGTTCCTGTCTTTCATCTTATCATGCTTTTATTTGAGGCTTTGGTTTATGTTGAAAAGCTCTGCATTACTTTCAGTCAAGTCTATATTTTCCTTTTTAATAACTCTCTCCAAAAATTCCATTTCATAGACTTGTTGTAGGAGTTTATTGATTTTCCATGCCTTAGATGCTTTAGGCTTACTTGAAGAATCTTTTTCCAATGGTGGACTGTCTGCCTCTGGGGGAGTTGGTGAGGGTAAGTTGGAACAATCGTTTGCAACTTGTCTAGCCTTTACATTACCTTGTATCTCTGGTAACTCCCGTTATGGCTCTAAATCACTATATGGTAGGTTTAAAGGGTTACTTCCTTCAGCAGGGTCCTTGGTCTGCTCACCCTCAAACTGTAACTTTATTTTGGTTCTTTTTCTTTTAACAGAGGATGATTCTATCGGATCTCTTGGTGGTGAGATACCCTTCCGTTTTCTATGACTACTTTTAGGAGTAATGGTCTTCTTAGTAAAAACTTTTTTACCCTTCTCTTGCTATTGCCAATCAGTAAGGAATTCATTCCAGAAGAGGAAGTAGTTCCAATCCACCCGCCTTTTCTTTAATGACTCTTTGACAATGAGAGTAATGAGTCCTTGATGAGACAATATACTTGCCACCTTAGTGGGCTTGGATTTGACCTGCCTAGCCATTTTCGTGAGGGCTTTGTGCAAGTAAAATGGTAAATTGATGGGAGATCTCCCTGTGAAGTGATTTAAAAGTTTGAAGTGGTAGAACATGACTCTGTTGTATCTACCTTCATAGGTGATATATACAAAGATTTCCTTCAGGAGAGATTTCCATTTAGGTTCTAGATAAGACATTGGTATGTCTTTTTTCCATGTAAGATATTTGTGCAGAGGCTGTAGGTAGGACCTAAATTCAATGTTTGAAGGTACTGTTGATTTGAACCAACAATCGCATGTTCTGGGAAGACCAATGAACTTAGCTATGGCTGCCTCATCAACCACAAATTGTTCCTTTCCCACTGTTGTTGTTCTTCCATCATATGAGATAACAAAGGTTTTAGACACCTGTTGGTGAAAATCTGCCAATTTTTCACAATACATATAGACTCCAGTCTCCTTGAAGAACTCAGCCACCTCAGGGTGTGCCTCAAGGTACCAAACGCCATCCAATTCAGCCCTTAGAAATGGCCCTTCTTTTGGCATTAGTAAATGCTGACTGTACCTGCGATTAAGGAAAAAATTTGTGACAGGGAGACAAAGAATCTATGATTTAGGATGACAAAGAGTATGACTCATAGAAAAAAAAACGGGACAGGGTGACACAGAGTTCTGATCACAAAGCTCAATCACTACCGAATTTAGGCAACAGATTGACTGAATATACGCAGAAAATTTCGAGTTTCGGTGAGATGTACAATTGAATTGAAACAGTATGGGATTTGAACTACCTGATGAATCGACTTGGCTTGATTGGTATGACAATAGGCTTGATAACGATCTGTTGAAATCTAACTGCACTCGCCAATCAACACAAAAAGCAGGATTATGATCTTTGGATATGCGTTTTCTTGATGAAATCACGGGCTCAAGACTGTCTCAATGACTCCCGAATTCGAATTGGTAATAAATGGAGATCAAATCGGATATTAATCGGGGTCATAATGGATTTGTGTACTCGTGAATGGAGATGGTGAGGGGCTACATGACTAATCATTTCTGTTAGTCGGGAAACAAGCATGAGTTTCTGTGTATTTGCCGAGCCTTAATTTTGAAATGACAAATGCGGTTTAAAGGACAACCGGGTATCAATCTTCGGATAGATACAACAAGAACATGCATACCTTACCACCTCCATGGACTTTCGGCGGTTATGTTTTCATCATTGCGCCACTTGACAACTGGCTCGTGTGAAAGCACGGGCTTTCCATTTTCCCGTTGAAATCTTTTCGGTAGTTAAATGAGCTTTTTCTTTTCCCTTTTATCTACCAAGAACGAAGGCTTTCGGTGGTTAATGAATGCGTTTCAGGCTCGCCTAAACCACCGAAACCTGAGATTCTATCTTTTTCTTGACCAAACCAAATCAAAATTTCTTTATGATTTTATCAACAGAAAATAGACTCTCTAACCTACCTACAAAAATTTAGAAATAAATTTTGGACCACAATCTATCACCTAAAAATAAAAAATCTCCACCAATTTATTTGAGGAGATAACACTGGCTCCTATTGGGGATGAACGCCTCCCTGTGAGGCTTCAAGAACCACAGAACCAATGCCTTTCCTAAAAAAGAGAACTAAAAACTATCTGTTAGTGTTTCCATTGGGCATGGAGTTATTCTGTAAAAATAAAAACTAAAATTACAATGACCAGGCTTCACAACCTTAGACAAAATAGAGTTTCAGAAATAACCCATTGACTGGGCCACCGAACATTTCTTCACCTCCCAGATTCTGCAGAATGAATGTGTTGTTGTGCTATACTTGAGTTATCATGAAACGGTCGGTCCACAAAGAATCAAAATTGTTATGTTTGCCTTTATCCTGTCTGAGAGCATCCCATTTCAGAACCCAGTCACCAACCTGAAAATTATCCACCTTTGCCTTTCTATCAAAAGTATCTTTGATCTTCTTTTGATAAGCCTCTGATCTGTCCACTAACTGTTCGTGGGCCTGCTGTAGTTCCACCAAATCAAGCATTCTTCTTACCATATCATTTGACTCAGTTTTCTCTTCCTGAAAGAATCTATCCACTGGCAAAACTAACTGAACAGGAAAAATGGCATCAGTCCCATAGACCAATTTGAATGGAGAGGTTCCTATGGACTTTTTGATAGTTACTATGTCTACCCACAGAGCAAATTTTAGTTTAGAATCCCAATTCTTTTTGTTCTCCTCTAACGGTTTTCTGATGATTTTGATTAAGCTCTTATTGGATGATTCGACCAGGCCATTACCTTGAGGGTAGTAGGGGGTAGAATGTACCAACTGGATGCCCATTGACTCACACATGTCTACCAATGCCTCTTCTTTGAACGTTGTTGCATTATCTATTACCAACCTTTTGGGACAGCCGAATCTGCTCAAGATATTTTCATAAAGAAACTTCATGACAACCTAGTGAGTGACATTCTTGGTGGGAATTGCCTCTATCCATTTTGTAAAATAATCTGTGGCTACTAAGATCCACATATGTTTACCACTAGATGAAGGATTTATCTCACCTATAAAATCTAAACCCCACTGCTGAAAAGGGCCATTCACTACTATAGGTCTCAGGGGCAAGGATTTTAGTTGTTGTTTTCCTGTGAATCTTTGACATTTATCACAAGCTTTGACGAAGGCACACACATCTGAGAAAAGAAAAGGCCAATAGTATCCAGCCCTTAGAATTGTATGAACTGTGGTCTTCCAGTAATGATGACCTTCACAAACACTTGAGTAAAATTGATGTATAACTTCTACTGACTCTTCCTTGTCTAAACATCTGAGTAGTAAACCAGCATGATCTTTCCAATATAATAGATTATTGTAAATGCAAAATTTGATGGCTCTGAGCTTAAGGGATCGGGCTTGAGTCATGCTGAGTTTAGGAGGAACTTCTAGATTTTGCAAAAAATGTATAATACCTGAGTACCATTCACAAGAGGACAAATGCTCTGCAACTTGTTGATTGTTATGTTGTCCATCTGCTGCCAACTCTGTCTGCAAATTCTCTGAATTTTCTCCTATGAAATTTATGTCCAGCAGCTCATGATTTCCCTCCGTTAAAAGCTTAGCAAGGCCTTGGCCTTTTACCAATTTGGTGGGCTTCACTTCAATTCTGAGCTCAATCAACTTTGCAATCCATTTAGCCCTCTTTCCATCAATATCAAGCTAAGTCAAAACATCTTTCATGGAGGGTGAAGGAACATATGCAATGACTTTTGAGTGGAGGATGTAAATTCTGAAATCTTTTAAAGATTTTATGAGAGCATAGGCTTGTTTTTCAATAGGATCATACCTTAGTTCAACATATCTGAGTGTTTTGCTGAAGAAAGAAACTGGGTGATCCATATTGTCATCACCTTTCTGTAGCAGAACTGCTGCCACTGTGTCATAAAAAGCAAAGGAGAAAATGTAGAAACTCTTGTTGTAATCTGGACTGATAAGAGTTGGGGATTTCATGATAGCTTGTTTGATATCCTGAAATGAATTCCTTGCGTTGTATGTCCATTTTATCTCAGACCCCTTTTTCAACATACTTGTTATGTGTTTTACTAGCTCGGCAAAATTTGGAACAAATCTTCTAACCAAATTAATCTTACCGAGCAACGATTGGATATTCTTTTTCGACCTTGGCAAGGACAGCCTATGATTGCTTCCACCCAAGCTGGATCAATTTTCACACCTTCTGCTGAGAAAATGTGACCTAAGAGATTGCCTTTCCTGAGAGAAAAATGGGACTTTTTGGGATCCAATGAGATTTTGAACTGCCTGCACTTTTAAAACACTCTTTTTAAATGCTTTAGATGCTCCTCATGACTACTGGAATAAACTGTGATGTCATCAAGATAGATGAGGACAAACTTGTCCTTCTCACCCACGAAAGCTATGTCCATGGCCCTTTGAAATGTGGCCCCGACATTCAGTAATCCGAATGGAATTTTGGCGTACTGTTTCTCCTGGTTGTCTTTTCAAATGGTCATACTCTTCCAAGATGAGAAAAACATTTCTCATGATCACCCACCTATCTAAGAAAACTTGCATGAACTGTTGAAAATTTCTGATGCTTGCAGCTGGAAGGTTCTTAAACCAATCTTTAACTTTACCTCCCAAATACAGGGCAAACATTCTGATAAAGACATCATCATATTCAACCTCATAAAGGTCAAGGAAATCCTCAAGGTTTTGAATATGCTTTTCAACAGTGATCTTCCCATTTTCTCCATCAAACCTAGGCAGATTATTGATGTAATTGAGATGGAGGTCATGAAGAATGGGAGGCAAATCTAGAGGCTGGAATCAGTCTGGGACTTTGGAAAGTATAGAAGGTGAAGCAAGAGGCTTACAACCATCTGGAGGTTTAGCAAGAATAAGAGATAAAGTAGGAGGCTTATGTCTCACTAGGGCTTCTACAAGTGCATCTGGGATGTGCACAGGTGTATGAGTATGTACATAATATACAATTGGGGATATGATCTCTTGAGGCTCATCAATCAACAGGTGGTCAATGCAATCTTCAGCAATATACTTTTCATCAGGCTTAGAATAAGACAAAACATAATTGCAGATAAAACCAAAGATGTCTTGAATGCAATTTGAGCTTGAGTACCTAGTCTTTCTAGGCTGCTTGGCCATGCTTTAGGTTCTTCCTCCAGTGGAGTCTTTGAGTTTGGCATTGTCTGGAGATGATTGGAGTCGCCAGGTGAATAATCTCATCCTTCTTGTGTTTGGTCACTGTTCACCATCAGTGATCAGATCTGGAGCTTTGAAGTGTACCACTGGGGAACTGTCCCCAGTATGGTCTGTTGGAAGATTGATTGTTGTCATTGATGTCAACCCTAGTCATGGGTTTTGGACTGCAAGATTGATAAAGGTATTTGACCATGAAGGAAAATGCACATGAATATACAACACCCATGAATGGATAGTATACATCATGTCATTTCCGATGGTATGTGGCACATCACATGGATCCTCATGGTTGAGGAGAAATGAATTTTTGAATATGACAAAGTGAATTGAAAA
>SNQJ01S0114546.1:4048-29479 GCA_010110895.2 Picea sitchensis
GAGTTCATCCATTTGTGCACCTTATCAATCATGATAATACAATAATGAGTCATCTATACATTTTTCCAACAATGCATCATATACCAATGAAACCACATCGATCCATCTTCATCATATCAATGAAAACTCATTGATCCATCTTCATGTATGCTTTCTCATCAAGGATAATACATATTACATTACATCAATCATCACTCAATCAATCCTTTGACATCAATCAATCACTTGAAATCAATCAATCACTTGACAACAATCAATGACATCAATCAATCAAACCATTGGCATCAATGACAACATGATCCAACAGTACTGCCACCACATATTTGTTGCATTGAATGTGTTAACAGGGAATTCAAGGGTTAGATTCATTGCTCATAATTTCTATCCTTGAACTGATAAATCCAACCTTAGATCAATAGCCATCAATAATAACTTGATCTTTCCTTAAAGATGACTAATCAGAAGGAAATGTTATAAGTAAAACGTATGGTTATATCTAGTACTTTGTTTTCATTTTATTTTTGGAGAGTAATTTGTATTCTTGTCATCAAATATAACCTTATATACAAAGAATGAACACTTATCCTACTAAGTGAAAGATTGTATCTTGGATTCTAGAAGGAGATTTGATAAAAGAATAAGTTATTTGTTCTTGCTTTTGATTTCTTTACGAGCACTTGAGTATTTTTGTGTGTGTGAACAAATTAATCACCCATTGATTGAAATTAGGGTGAGAATAGATCAAGGACATATGCATACATGGATTTTTTATCTATTCATGACATGAAAATCTATTGAATTCATCCCATACTAAATACCCTTTTTGTGGACAAAGTGTGTTCGTTGTGGAGCCTGATTATTTTCCTGATTCAGAGGTATTTGTTTTTAGTCGTGTTTATACCCCATGAATATTGTACACCCTTCCATGTGGGGGGGTTGCAGGGGGGGATTTCCCCCCTGCAAGGTCTGGGGGGCTCATCCCAGTGGCTGGTGGGTCCAAGGGAAAGCGACTCCTTGTCAAGTGTTTGGGGGACAACGTTCCTCGATGGGGTTCATGGGCGAAGCCTCCGAAGGAGAAATTACCATGTAAATGTATATTGTAATTTCATAGTAAATCTAGACCGTTCATTATAAGGTCACAGATATGATGATATAAGTTATGATAGGGTTTTTTCCCTAGAAGGAAGCTGTCATTTATGAGTGAAATGTATTGTAGCTATCCATCATTGCAAATATTGTATTCTGAGAGAGGATATTGTGAGAGAAATAAGAGGAAGTTACGACGGGTGTGTTGTAGGTTGTATCCCTTCATTTACTAGATAATAAAAAGGAAGGACCTGTAAATTTCTCTGGAGGACGTAGCCCACACTAGGTGAACCACATGTATATGTGTCTATTGTATTGTGTATATTCTATGTTTTATTTCCGCATTTGTTTTTATTTTATTACTCTGCGATCCTATTTTTCTAACAAAGTGAAGTTGTTCAAAAGGGTTTCCTTATTAGTTTCTTTGTGTTTTGATGAATGATTAGATTACAGTGTGGATTACTTGTCCTCTGATAAGATAGAATATTTTAGACTTCCATCTTTTACTTGCACATACCGTGTATATAGCTCACTTGTTTACAAACCAGATTGGAAAGTAAATGTAAAGAGTTTATTAATGACAATTAATTGACCAGACATTTTTGGCACTGTTGTTGGGGAGTTTTTTAAGGGTAAACAATAGAAGAATGGTTTTTTTATTGTTTGGTTTTCTCACTACATTGCATATTTGGTGGAGGAAATACGATAAGACACAAAGGTGCCCTCGCTTTTGAATTTCTACAATGGTTCTATCCCACCGCATTCACTTTGGTGAGTCTATCCAAACCCTTCTCTGTCATGTATTTGACTAATGGTTAGACCTTGAGATTGTATATTTCTTAACATTTATTTGAATGGTGTGATTTTATTCATGTTAATTTTATTTTTTTTCATTAGTCTAAGGTGTTGTAAGAGCCCCAATATTACTAATCATTTTATGAGCAAGAGCTATAGACCAACAAAAATAACTTGAAAATATTCAAGAAATTGTTGAGCAAAGAAGGACTCATCACTACAAGGAATTTCTTAAACCCTTGTCCAAAGATCATGTTTGTCATGAGGGATGAATTTGCATCTTAGGAAGAAGATGATATCCATGAGCCCGATCCACAAGAAGGGAATATATAAGTCTTCCTTAATCATCCTTGCAAGCATATAGAAGACTCATTGATACCATCAGATGGAGAACAAACACTACAACCAAAGATCAAAGAATTTCATATATGTTTGTCACCAGATCCCTTGTGCATATAGAAGTTTCATGAGCATTTTTTTTAATGAATGTTATGGAATTATAGTGACAGGGAGATGAGGAGAAAAAGAGTATATTTAAAATTGGCTCCAAAATGTCATCAAGCCACCATACTTCTCCATTGTTACACATTTCGTAGCACCATATTTTCTAGAACAATCAATTTCTCATATATCGACAATCATGGAGGTATACTTTTCAAAGTTGGATATGATTTTAACATAGATCATGTTGTGTAAATGGATGCATTGGAAATACTCCTACACTTGAGGAGATGTTCTTTTTTCCAAGTAAAGTAGTATAGTGTAAGTAAATAAATAACATATTAATGAGAAAAATAACTCAGTTTGCAAAAACTAGTTTACTATCGCAACTGGAAATGAGTTTTATTTGAAAACCAGGAACCAATGGGAAAGACTCACAATAAAGTATGCATTCAATTTTTGGCTCTATCATGTACTCTTCAAATCATTATATTTGTGCTCATTTCGAATGATTTGGAATTCCTTAAGGCACACCTTTCAATAAATCTCGGCCCATTGAATCCAACACATCATCTGGGATTAGGATTAGAGATCCTGTTGGTACCTTGGTACTTGCATACATTGATGGAAATCTTCCTCGCTGTCAACAATGGGAATTCATCAAGGTATCTTGATTGACATATATTGCAGGTGACTCAATATCAACTCATCTATTCATACCTCTCAAGATGTACCAAAGCACCTCAACTCTCGTCGACATCAAAGATGAGTATTCCCACATTGGTTAACAACATTCATCATTGGTTGGTAATCCAATGATTTATTTCTAAGTTTGACTTCAACAAATTCATTCACATAGATAAAATTGTACCAAGATTGGGTTTTCGTGAAGACTATGTGGTTCTCCATCCTAACAACAATTTATAGTCTCTAGTAGTGTGAAAATAAAATGGGAAGAAATTCTTGTTGCAACAACATAAACCTACAGTCCTTTGATTCTAGTTTGTAGATTGCATTCTTCCAATAAGTTCATTTTTGTTTCTTTATTTTCACGTCTTCATGGAAAAAACACTAGAGTATTCAACATCCAAGTGCTTAAAATCCTCCGTGCAAGTTCAAAAACTTGTTGCAGAATCCAAACACTTGTTACAGAATCCCTCTTTGTGGAAAACTCAGCCATGCACATTCATTATCACTTCCTTGGTTTCTAGGTTTATATATCAACACTTTTAATAAGCTCCTAATTTCTTAGATTTTTATTTATTTATTTATTTTATTTTATTATTATTTTTTAGGCATGTATGGAAGTTGGATTTTACTCATTTTATTTAAGAAAAGTAGATTATTTAGAACAACAATCTATATAGAACAACAATGCAACAAAGCATCATTTTCCAATGCTCTTGTACCTATGCTAGTTGATTTTTAGAGTTCTTAGTTATTTTGGTACAAGAATCCAAAAGTAGGTATTGGAAGGCTGTAGTTGCATTTTTGAAATTATTAAAAAGGTTTGAAAATTGCATGTCTTCCCTCTTCATTCCAAGGCACCACTACCATCAGATTCAACAAAAAAAAAAAATTAGAGTAGTATTTTGTAGTGGTCTCCTCAGTTTCCCATCACTCCTGCATAAAACTAAGCACACGTATTTGTAAGTATGGGACTAAACAATTCTGAGGTAAAATTGTTTTTAAAACTCTTTTGGTTTATTAAGAACACAAAGGAATTATTTTTGCAACTTTGTTATACTTTTTGCCTCACCCTTACCATTTATCCCATCATTAAATCATTATGACTACATTCATTATTTTCTTACTTTGCAATCTTTCTTACCTTTATTTTCACCTTATATATTAAATTTCTTTTTCACTTACATATTACCTTACCCATATAGAATATTACCCATACCATCCCCTATCATGATGATCCATGAATTTGTATCCCATCGATCATATGATATCATTCATACCCCTGCATTTGTCCTCATGTCTTAAGGACTACTCATTGCATGATTATCTACTAATTCCTTTAACTCCAACAATAATTATTCTTTTGTCATGTAAACAAGCCTAATACGTGTATCATTATCCTTGAATGTGCATAAAATTGACTCTCTATTTGACTATTTAAACTCATTTGGAATCACTGAAGGGATTCCAAATGAGCTATATCCATATCATTCCAAAACCAAATCATGTATACCCTTGAAACCACTGATCGGTTTCAATAACTTACCCATTTGGACATTCTTGTCAAACTTCAAGAGTTTCTTTCTCTATGGTAACGATGGTGGGTGATTGTCATGAGAAAACAACAATGCATTCTTTAGAAGTCTTGCTAGAATAAAATGTATGTAAATCAATATTTAGGATAGTTGATGGAACTCTTTCTTTGCCAAAGTTTCATAGTTTTGACAATTGAATTTCACTCTAGTTTGCAAGAGGTTTTAATGGACATGTTGCCCAATTAAGTGATCCATTCATGGATATTTGAGAAAATACAATAGCACAGGTCACAGGTATTCCCATCTAAGGATAAAAATGGCTCAAAAACAAATCAGTGAAATGCCAAGAAAGTAACCAATTTTGATTGGTCTAAAGGGATACCTCATGCAGGGATTTTTTGAACATCTATGGAGCTATCATATTTTTTGAAGTGTCAAGGATGGATTTCTTTTGCATGAGGACATGAAAAAATATCGTTGTGAGGGAAGGTATTCTAAGACTTATTTATACCACATCAAGTTGCTACTTCATTTTGAATCTAATATTTAGTTGAATGTTTTTTATGTGGAAAATGTTGGAATATTGAGAGTGGGGTGAATCAATATTACACAGTAATTATTAATTTATTTTACAACAATTTATTTTTATACAAAATATGTTATTTACCAATAGTTAATCATACAATTCATAATACACAAATATTTTACATGGAAGCCCAAATCAGAGAAAACCAAAAAAACTTTCTTTTAAAAAATGTATAAGCACCAACTTACAGTAGACACGGATTTGCAATAATTTTTGCAAGCACCAACCTACAGGGGACACTAAATCCCTTTCTGAGCACCAACTCATCCAATGGGAATGATACCAACCTGTATAATTATTGTTCAAAGGAACTAACTTGTAGGAGACACCAATCCTCTTCCTTACTCCACCCTACCTCCTTGAAAGGATTTGTAAATAGTAGTCTTATTTAGAATACCTCTCCAACATGATTCATCCTCTATGCCATCAAACCTCAGATCATCTTCATCCCTTCTGCACTCTCGTATGAACCTTATATCCTCACTTCTTCACACTTCATTTATCCCACACTCACTTTCAACATAATTTAGGAATCATTATATATTTGAGCTCATACGCAAAGGATTTTTTATCAACCAAATTGTATTCAACAAGTCGGCTCTAGGTTTCCATTAAAATTGGGCTTAAAAGGAAAATAATACTTCCAACTAGTCCCAAACACCTTCCCTGTTTTGTGCACGAGCTTGCTAACAGTTCTCAAATTCTCAACAGTCATTGGATATTCCTCCAATTTAAATATAAAATGTCAATCTTCTCACTTCCCATTGAATCAATACAGTCTTACACAATGCATCTCCAAGACTTAGTAGTTTTCCGATTTGGATCTTGGATTAATTTTATTTTTTGATCTCATTATGTCCACTAGAATGCACAATATCTATCTAATCACTCCTAGATAGATCACCATCGCTAGATCTAGTCCTTAGGCCATGTTTAATCTTAGTTGTCGATTTGTGATCATGTTTATTGAGATCAACGGGAGTCCAAAATGCTCAACACTACCTCGACCATTGGATCGTTGATTAGTGGTTGTCGTTGATTTAATCAAAGACTTCATCTCCATCATCTATCATAATCAACATGTTCATTAGTTATATTTTTTCGCATTGTCCTTTAGTAATCTAGTTAGGTGGGACCCACATAGATCTAAAGTTTTCATCTTATATCATTGACACACAGACCAATGGTCCAGATTTCTCCTCAGAGCTCCTTTGTCAAATTCCTAATGTGTCCTCACACTCAAGCACTCTGATGGACTCATTACGCCAACCAATAGGATGTCCCCATGCATCGTAGCCTCGATCTAGATTACTCTAAATATATCACAACCATTGGTCAAGGTGAATAGACAGACGTATTGTAAGTCAAAGCGTGATGGAATATTCTTCGATACCCGCCTTTCAGAGTGGTGAAACTTCCCCAACCTTGTGATCACCGAATAACAATCTTCGACGGTATCGAAATGGAATATTCTTCAATACTTTACACTTTGTTTTCTTTCATGGCACTGCCTTGGTATTCACATGGAATTGTGCAAATTCTGACATGTGTATTTGATGTGGTGCTGACATGGCTACTTATGCTGATGTGGTTACTTACGTTGATGTGGCACCAACATCATGTTGATGTAATCTCTTACTTCTAATCTTATTTGTACACTTTGTTGACATGTCACTCTAACACGTGGTTCTGTACAATGCATTAAACATGGCTCATCTCATGGCTTTTCAGGGGTCATCAATTACCTCGTCGTCGATCAGGGATGATTTTAAGGATGGAAATTTATTTTAAAATGTAGAAACCTTGGCGAATCTTACTGATCCTTCATATGCCAACTATAATTGTTTGGCGATATTTTTATAAAAGTATTCAAATTTCTAAGGATTTTATATAGTTTGTAAAATAATTTGGCGATTTTTAAGGTAAAATAATTTTATCCTATAAAATTTGGGCGAATCATTTTTAGAATAACGAATCTTTTTTTGGAAAAAACCATGGAAAATTAGCCCATGAGAGAAATTTAGCCCCTAAAATCATCCCTGTCACCGATAGCAATTCATCATTGGTAATCTGCTCACAAGGCTTGATTTTCTCAACATGATGTTACTGGGCCCTACCTTGAATTTTTTTCTTGGATAGAATGTTTCCACGTGCCATCTTCTAGGTCCATTTATCTTGTTGTCTAAGGGATCATCCTCCACCATCGATATCCTCGTTGGTGATATTGGAATCATCATCGGCGATTTATTTGAGGCTTGGTTCTAGGTGAAATAAATCCCCAACAATAACAAATTTTTGACGATACACCAGCATCCATGATTTAATATTAACCATCAATATTTGGTGATCAACAATCACGATCCTTTCTCCTCTTTTCACCTTATCCTTGGACTCGATGAAATAGTAGCTACGTTTCCTTTCAATAGTCGTTGATCTAACTCACTCAAATTAGATCTATGTCATATATCTCTTACAACTTGTCGTCGAAAATAAACTCTTTGTCGTCGACGATTGTTCGTCATCGACACTCCTGGAATGGAGTTCGAGTATCAATATGGTGAGCCCCGATGATATAATCTCATCCGTTGATTTTAAAATGGCTAGTGCCAGCCAGATCTTTGTCATTCATTTAGTTTACACTGTAGATTGGATTCTATGATTTCTTAATTCATCTATATTTACCCCCAAAAATACAAATTATTTTTCTTGGCACCTTTGATATGGCTCCAATTGGTGGTAATAATTGACACACGATCCCTTGTAAACACTCACTCTTCGTTGCTAACACGAAAAGGCTTTATTCCTCTTCTCATAGTATACATGCAGTATTGGTCTAGGTGTTTCCTCTATTTACCTAGTTCGATCCTTGGAACTGTCTCTTACCCAATGCATGGTATCCTCCTAATTGTGATGTTAGTGACATCTATGGTTCTCTACATTTTACATCAATGAAAACACAATTCCAACAATCTCCCCCTTTCTCATTGATGGCATCAACTAGTTCTTTTGGTAGAGACACCTAGTTCTTTTGGTTTCTTTTGGTACTCTTTTGCTTCTTGCAAGTCTCTCTTTCTTCAAATATCCCCCTTTTTCTGTACTCTCCCCCTTTGAAATCAATGGAATTTTTTATATATATTTAATAGTTTCTTCATTGTATCCAACAATCTTCTTTTCTTTCTGTAGCTCCCCCTAACACGATATTCTTCATTTTTCTTTGCAACATACAACCAAATGCACTCTCCCCATGAGATTTTGATTATGCTAAGCTCCCAATAGATTTCAACTGAATCTTTCACTGAGAAATGGGAATGACTCCCATCTTATTTCTGAGATACTCGAATTATATCTAGGTAGGAGTTTTGTAAATATGTCTACTATTTGTTCCTTGGTAGGAACATAATCCAACTTGACAATATTATCATTTACATGTTCCCTCAGAAAATGATATTTGATTGGGATATGTTTTTACTTTCAGTGCATCACTAGATTATTTTAAATACTTATAGCATTGGTGTTGTCACATAGTATCAAAATTAACTTCTTGTATTCTATCAAAATGTCTTGCAGTGTTTGTTTCATCTAGAGAATTTATGTGCAAAAATATGTTGTTGCAATTGACTCTACTTATGTTGTGGATACAAATATTGAATATTTTTTCTTTCTTAGCCAGGATACTAAAAAAATTCCCAATAAGAATGATCCTCCACTTGTTCTCTTCTTCTCATCAACATTGCCTGTCAAATATGAATCAATATATGTTGTTAGAGTAAAGTCTTCTCCTTTTGGGTACCATAGTCCAAAGTCCAAAGTACCATTTAAATATCTAAATATTTGTTTGATAGAATACACATGCGTTTCCTTGGTTGTATCTTGAAATCTTCCAACTAGCCCTTATTCTTTCATTATTTCTATCCTTGAAGTTGTCACATAAAGTAGACTGCCTATCAATGACTTGTGAAAAGATTGATCAGTTTCCTTAGATTCACCATCTCCTTGTTGAGATTACATCTAGTGACCATAGGTGTGCTGACAGGTTTACACTCTTCCATATCAAACTTCTTCAACATCCCTTTGATGTATTTCGTCTGAGTAACTAATATTCCTTTGATAGTTTGAGTAATCCAAAGTCCAAAAAAGAATGACAATTTTCCAAGCATGGACATCTCAAATTCCTTTTGCATTTCTTTTGCAAACTTTTGGCTTATCTTTCCATCATCACTTTGAAATATAATATCTCGTCTACATATACTAAAATGTTAAGTGTTTCTACATTATCTATTTTGATGTAGATATTTTTGTTTGTTGATCCCATTTTGAAGCCTTAATGTTTCAAGTACTTGTCAATTCTTAAGTACCATTCTTTGGGAGCTTTCTTTAAACCATATAACGTTTTCTTTAATATGCAAATACAGTCTTCATTTTTTGATAATAGGAACCCTTCAGTTTGTTCTATGTACACTTCTTCCTCTAAATATCCATTCAGGAATGCTGACTTGAAATCCATTTGATATACTCTGAAATTCTTAAAGCTTGTAAATGCCAAAAAAATCCTAGTGGCTTCTAACCTTGCAACATGTACAAATTTTTCTTCAAAATCAATGCATTATACTTGAGCATACCCTTTACAGACTAGTCTTGCTTGATTTCTTACTACTTTTCCATCTTCATTCAATTTGTTCTTGAATACCCATTTAGTTCCAATCACATTTTTATCCTTGGGTCTTGGGACAAGATCCCAGGTCTCATTTTTCTCAATCTGATTTAACTCTTCTTCCATATAATTCACCTAGTGATGATCATTCTGAGCTTCTATAAAGGATTCAAGTTCTACTTGATACAATAGGGAGAGATTCACCTACTCCGAGTTGTGTGCCAATTTCCTCCTTATCTGAGTTCTATCATTTTTGTCACCAATAATTAAATTTTCTGGGTGATTCTTTTGTACAAACCTTGATGGTGTTTGTGTATCTTGGTGTTCTACTTCTTCTGTCCTGTCTTATTCATTTTGTTGTTCTTGTTCCTCCTTTTCTTCTTCATTTGCTTGTTCTTATTCTTCCTCCTATTCTTCTTCATTTTCTTGTTCATGTTCATGTTCATCTTATTCTTCTTTAGTGTACTTGATTTCTTCATCTATTCTTACATTAACCCTTTCAACAATTTTCTATAGCCTTTTATTGTAACACCTATAGAATTTTCTTTTTGATGAGTACCGAAGAAATGTTTCTTCATCTTATCCAGATTCAAATTTTCCTAAGTCCTCATAGTCTCATTTGATGTAACACTTTCTCCCAAGTGTTTGACAAATGTTGGTCACCCTTTCGATAGTTCATAGGTTGTATTGTCACTATTGGTTCTAATCTATCCTCTATTTATCATATAGACAATTGTATAAACTATTTCTCTCCAAAAACTATCTGATGGACCCACTTCAATTATCATCGTTCTTGAAATTTATTGTACATGCATGTTTTTCCTTTCAACAAACCCATTTTGTTGAGGAGTTCTTGTTGCTGCATATTTCCTTTTTATTCTATGTACTTCACAGAATTCCACAAACTCATTGGATGTGAATTCACCTCCATTGTCTAACCTTAAACACTTTATTTTCATCTATGTTTCATTCTCAACTAGAGCTTTGAATGCCTTGAATTTTTCAAAATATTCAGATTTATTTTTTAGGAAAGTAACCCAAGTCATTCTTGTATAATCATCAATGACTAACATAAAGTACATTTCTCCTTGCAAGATTTTAGTCCTTGCTGGTCCACAAATATCTGTATGTACAAGTTCCAAAGGCTTGGAAGTTGCATATTCCTTTGTTTTTGAAGTTCACACTTGACTATTTTCCATGACACTACTTACAAATAGTACCCTTGACACTACTTACAAATAGTACTTGAGGGTTTTATGATTTTTGGCATGTCTCTTACTACTTGTTCGGTACTAATTTTTACCAGATTGTCAAAGTTCATATGACCCATTATTTTGTGCCACAACCAAATTTCATCTGTATGTCCTATAAAGTGCATTTCTCCATTGATTTCATTAAGAACATATACATTATTTGAGGTTCTTATTCCTTTTTTCTATCACCTTGCCTAAGTTTTCTTTTTTGATCTCACATTCTCAAGAGTTAAATATGAGATTGTGTCCCCGATCACACATCTGAAGTACACTGATAATATTACGTTTTAGATATTCAACACACATAACTTTTTCTGTTTTATCCTTTACGTTGTCAAGGTTGATGGTGCATTTTCTAACTATCTTCGTTCTACCATTGTCTCTAAAGGTAACATTTCCCTCATTGTTTTTCAAGGTGATGAACTTTGTTCTATCTCCTATCATATGAATAGAGAATCCATTGTTGATAGCCCATTTATCCTTATTTTTCTAAGCACAGAGAGTTGCTTGAACAAATAGATAATTTTCTTTCTTTTGTACCCAAATTATTTTCATTATAGGCGAAACTTGCTTGAGATTACTTCTGCAGTACTTTGTTATATTTCCAAAATTGTTACAGTTATAACATATGAGGTTGTAATTCATCAAGAGAGAAAATGAATTGTAATTTCTCCTTGAAAATACCTGGGTATCCTAGTAGTTATTCCTCATGTAATTTCTTCTTATACTTGTTCTATAGTCTCTTGATTTATGACCAAATCCATTACAAGAATAGAAATATCCATAGAAAGAGTTTTCATACATGGTTGAGTGATTCCATATTGATGGGATATTTTTCTAGATTTGGTCTTTGTGAGTAAAATTTGTCTCTTGTGCATCATATTTCTCTTCCCTTCTATGTTATTCAACTTTCATTGTATTGATAAGAGTGTCAACATAGCTCTTGGTTCTTCTCTTGGTTGTTCTGAGGATGTTGATGCTTCTTCATTGACAAATTCCTTCATGTCACTGTAGCCAAGACCCGTTATGTTAGATGGTCCTCTTTGATGATTTAGAATTTCATCTAGCACTGTAGAGATTCTTGTTGAGTTCTACAACTTCCTTCTCATGTGGACTATTTCAGATTCAAGAGTGTTGCAAATATCTTCTTTTTCTTTCAGTTGAGCCTTTAGAACTTCTTCAATCTTATTTGTTTCTTCTACTTGAAGCTTCATTGTAATTATTGTCTTCTATGTTTCCTTATGATCATATTCCTTCTCGTTATATTTATGTAGTTCTCGCTTTTTCTTTCTATTCTTGTTCTTAAGTCTGTAATTTTCTTCTAGGGAACTAATGGGTTTTGCTTCAAGATTTACTTTTACATCTTTAACATATTGTTTTATTCTATTGAGTCGTTATATTTAATTGTTTGTGTTTCCAGACCCATAAAGATAATCTCGCATGCTTCATTGTCACTATCATTTGATGAGTGTTGGCCCTTGACCAAGTTTTGGGAAATCCTCGGTCAAGTTTGACCTATTTTGGGACTTCGACAACCTGTCGAAGGAGGAATGCAAGACAAAGAAGAGATCACGGGATCTTTTCCCCTTTTGGGGTCCTTTTTGGGATTTGGGATTATATAACGGGTAAGGGATGTCGGCCCATGGGCTTACCCATGTTTAGGCCTATGTTGTAAGGTATAAATAGATGTCTAGGAAATGTAAGGAGTGACATCTATGGGATGTGAATATCTGTGTGATATTGGGCTAAGTGCTAAGTACAGATTGTAGATGCTTTGTGCATACTGTGTGAAGCCATAGCTAAGTGCAAGTGACTATAAAAGGATTAGTGCTACATCCTAGCTCGAGGAAGGAGGATATGGTGAGGTGCATGCAGTTCTCCTGTCCTATGCGGAATAGTATTTTCATGCTATGTGCTTGTAAGAAGATTGACTGAAGATAATAAGGAATAAGAGTTGGTGGACATATCCCCAGGGTGGGGGTGAACCACGTATATGTTGTTTTTCTCTGCTTTGTGCAATGTGTTGATGTGTTTATGTATTTACTTGCTAAGTTCTTTGATATAGATAGATATATATGTTTATTCTTTGTGCTTTGATGTATATGGATGCTAGATCTAACCTATGTGAATGTGATTAGTGCTTGAATATGCTAGATCTAACCTACTTCTCTATGATAAGTGCTTAGCTACATCAGATCTAACTGAATGATGTGATGCTCTGTTTTATATGTGAAGTATATAGTGGTTAAATATTGATGAACTATCGGTGCTAAGTGCTCTATTAAGTATTACAATCACAGATCTATATCCTAGCTAACATTGCAGAAACCCGAGTCCTGCAACCATTCTGCCTCTACCTTAGGTGAGACTTCGTCTACTTCAAAGGTGTTGCCAAAAGGGCTGGTAGCTAGGGTTTTGTTGCTGCACTGTTGTAGCATTAAACCCTGGGTCTGCCCCTGTGCCAACAAATGGTTCCATTGCTGGGACCTAAAACTATGATTGTTGGGAACTGAGGAAGAAGAAGCTTTGTGTAGAGATTCGACCTAAAACTATGATTGTTGGGAACTAAGGAAGAAGAAACTTTGTGCAAAGATCTGTCCTGAAACTATGAAATCTTTGTGTGTAGATCTATTTCCCTAGTGCGCAACATTCTACTTGACCTATGAAACTCTGTGCTAAAGAAAAGAAGTCTGATCTAAAGAAAAGAGGTAAGATCTGAAAGCTTTGTGCTCTGAGGAAGGTAAAAGTAATAATTTTTTATTTAAAAAGGTAATATCTGCAAGCTATGTGCTCTGATAAAGGTGAGAATAGTGAAAAGTTCTAGATCTGAAATCTTTGTGCTCTGTAGAAGTAAAGATAAGTATAAATTTTTGCTTCTAAAGTATGGATCTAGTTATGTTTGATAGATTATGTCCTAGCTCAAAAACTAGGGAACTAATAGATGAAAGAAGATTTGATATGAGTAGATCTGATAAGAATAGTGAAAGATATGTTATACCTATGTATAGAGAGAATGTTTGGAGTAACAAATGGATGCAGGATCTTAGAAATATTTTTTTGTAGGCTAGATACTATGATCCTAGTGGAAGTACAGGAAAGGCTGGGGATCATTTAAAATAAAGAGAGGATTAACCCTCTGTTATAGTTGCAGAAGACTGGGACATCTTCCTAAGGAATGCACTGGAAGAAGAATTATTTGTATTTGTTGCAAAGCTATGGACCATGAAGTATTGGATTTCCCTAGAATGATTGCTAACCTTGAAGGAATGAACATAAGACAAGAAAACCCTAAGGCATATCTAGAAACTATGATTATGGCAGAACCCCAGAAAGAATCTGAGAAAGTATTGTTGCAGATAAAAGAAACCTTGAATGACCATCGACATATCATCTTATCATAGATTTTCAAAGAACAAGAATGCCTTGAAGCAAGAATAGGAAACTTCAACATTGACTGTGTTCTAGATGAGGAAACAAAGGTGAATATCATGACATAAAGAACTTGGGAAGCTATAGTGAGGCCTGTTACGATTCCTTCATTAGGAGGAATAAGACTATTCAAAGGAAAGTTAATAAACCTATGTGGAAAGCTCACCCAAATTATTATGAATTTCAATGGAACTTCAATAGAGGAAGATTTTGAGATTGTTAAATTTATTGAGAACAACGCCCCATTTAACATGTTACTAGGAAAACCTTGGATTGAAAGATATTGGGCCAGAAGGAAAGAAGAAGAAGTTTTAGCGCAGAAGAAGCAAGAGTTAAAATATTTCATGACTATAAGGATCACACACTTGATTTAATAACAAAAGAATATTTCGAAGATATCTAAATCCAGAGACCTGGATGTCGAAGTTGCACGAACACTAAAATACAAATAGAATATTGAAGTACCTATTCCAGATAAAGAAGAAGTATCACCCTCGAATCTTAGGAAAGAATATCAACAGCACAAAGTAACTATGCCAAAAGAAGATAAGAATCAGAATGGAAAAGGCATACCATTATGAATCTCACTGGAAAGAAAGATAGAAAACTAAGTAAGAAGAGAGCTAATATCGACAAGTTACAGAAGGTTTTATAGGGAACTTCACAGAAGGAAAATTTGCAAAATTGGAGCTTCATCGGGATAACAGAGCAACGTCACATGAAACTTCACCATGGTGAAGAAATATAGTTGTTGGGACCAATATAACCATTCGGTCGACCCCCCCGAACAGGTAGAAAGGAATTTATGGTTCACCAACAGACTGTTGTACCGTGCCATAATGGACAGAACAGAGTTAATGAAAGATTATCAACCATTGCAAGCAATCTGTTGCTAAGTTATCTATTTATCCCATTGCACCATGCACCGAGAACACTTTTTCTAACCATGAATATGAGCCCACAGACTTTTTGATTTTACACAGTGATCATTGTGTTATTTCCTTCTATCCTATTGCAGTGTCTAAGATACTCCTCGAACCCGAAGAATTCCAAACCTGAGATTTTTTGAATAAGTTATGATCGATATCATGACTGAAAGAGTCATGTCGATGTCTACATGCATACAAGCATCATCGACGAGATTCCTGCAAGCCTCTTCGTTGACTACTCGTGGATCGGGACCATCCCGACCGTCAGTAGAGAAGAGAACCAAGCATAAAGATGACCTAGCAAATACGAAGTTGATTTTTTTCATATTGCATGATTACATCCCACCTCTAGCTGGCACAGTGAATCGTGATAGTGTACCAAGATACTTCAAGTACACGATGGTCACTATGTACCTCCCGAAGGGGATATGCGCAGTTTGAGCAGAGAAGGATAAGATCACAATGTTGAAGTTCATCGACTTCAACCTCGGATATCACAAGATATATGGTATGCTCACCCCATACAAGTGCCTAACTAGAACGAAAAGGAAGAACTTGAAGATAATCCCCTAGTCATGGACGATGAACCTTGCGCAGTCCACCCTACTGAATGTTATGAAGATCCCACACTTTGGAAGACACCAAGAAATCAATGCATGTGTCAAGTTTCTACTGTCGTGTTACCATGGTGGCTACTTATGGCTAGACCTCCACATTACGTTTGAGCCAATGCTGATCCATAGGATCACAAGACTGAGTATGCAAGGACCCGACCCGCAGAACTGAGTATGCAAATTGCATACTAGAACAAAAAATCAAGGACACACATGGTGACGTTGATAAGGGAAAAAGAGGCTACAAGGTATCTTCCATCTAGAGTGGTGCAGTGCACCTAGCATGTCAATTGATAGTTGAAAAATTAGTAAGGAAGAACCGACCTATGCAGGTCACCGACTTTATCGTTGACCTCACAAGGAAGTGCACGGAAAGCCTACAGATGAACTGCGTGCAGTACCTAGTTAACCAATTGGAACTAGACTGCCGAGAAGCATAGGATCAGGTTTATGAATTTCATGTCAGCTGGCTCTTGGTCCTCATTGCATTTGTTTCCTCGGAGATGCCAGAAGGAGCGACCTTCCCTGACATAGAGTTGTTTGAACCACTTGTCGCGAAGTTCGCCACCCTATGGTATTCCACTGATATGAAAAAATAGTGGCAGTCGAATGTTGTGTTTCATACATACTACCTCCAGCTAAAGCGAGCTATCAAAGCTAAGCCTCGCATGACTCTGAACACCCTACAAAGGTTCCAACCCCTGATGAAGTTCAACGCAGATCAACACTTTATCTACATTACATCATGAGTAGATGAACACCAAGAGCAACTCCAGTCATATTATAATATTACAAAAGAATACCTTGAAGAAATCACTAAGGAATGGTCCACTAACCTCCATAGCCCCACCAACCCCACAAAGATATTAGATATTGACAACCCAAAGGACACTCATAAAGAACAGAATACACTCGGAACCAGCAGATAGAAGAAGACTGAGGAGGTCCAAAACTTAAGAAGCACCTTAGGAAAGACTCCTTCAGTGTCACTTGACCAAGGGGTTGGTGATGAAATAGAAGCTGAACAGAGACCAGGCGAAGTAACACCACCCAAAGAAGACGTTGATCCTTTGAAGAAGAGGAAGTTTTCCCCATTGAAACCTTATTACTGGAAGAAATTAAAAGCTACCATGACCAAGATGCATACTGTCCTCACCTCTGATGATTTTGACTTCCTCATAGCAGCCCTAAACGATGTTTCACTGGAGATAGCAGATAAACAAGGAGAGAAGCAGGAGGAAATGTATGATAGGAGTGAAGTCGAAGTTCAAGGGGTACAATAGGCCCTTTAGTCCATCTGCACAGTCTCCACTGTGCCCCTGCCATTAGGAGAACTAGAGTTGGAAAATGAGCTAGCCCAACTCCACCAACTATCCGATACAGTCAAAGCTCGCCTTTGATGAACATAAGAGGAAACAGAACAAGCCACCCAGTCTTTGATGCAAGTGCAAGGAGTAATTGTAAAGCAGCATTGAGCTGCATAATAAGAAAATATTTCTCTCCAAGAAAAGTTCGATGAAGAAAAATAACAGCTACAGTAAGGAAAATAAAAGTTTCTTACAGAGCAACTCGAAGTGAAAGAAGAGGTCAGCAGATCACTTTGTTCTATGACAATAATAGAAATAAAGGAAAAGGATCGAGTCACACAACAAGTAGAGTATCTCACATAAGTTATCCAAAGCTACAACAACTCATCACAGACTTAGAGCTCCACGCAGTGCCTGAGACCCCACAGGATGTAAGGGATCAAAGAGAAGCAATTGCTTGAAGCGTAGTTGAGAGAATAAAATCCCTTTCTATTGAATGTAAGAAAATCACTAATCGCAATGCCCAGACGTATGAGCAAATCACTAAGAATCCAGAACTGAAGGCACTGGAGTTGCAGCTCCAAGAGGTGAAGCATCAAGCCAAAAAGATAAAAGCACAGTTGAAGCCCCTATCAGCTATGTAAATAATGAAGTGATCCCAAGAGAAGTGCACTTCTCAGTAGCACATCCACATTATCCAAAGTAGAGTTATGGAAGTAACTAAGAGGCTCCAACCTGTACAAGATAAGGCTTACCAATTTTTCACAGAGGTTGAAGGCCGAGGAGAAGAACTAGAGCAGGTTGTCACTGTAGTTGAACAATGCCTGGAGGGACCTATCAATGACACAATCATCCATGATTTCATTGAATAGGAGGCTAAGGCACAACAACAAGTCGAAGTAGCTCAAGCTATGCTCGAGGCTTTTGAAGCAAAACTACCCAGATCAGAGTGAATCAGGATGAGTCAAAGGTGAGTGTTGGGGGATTGTTGGCCCTTGACCAAGTTTTGGGAAATCCTTGGTCAAGTTTGACCTATTTTGGGACTTCAACAGCCTATCGAAGGAGGAGCACAAGATGAAGAAAATATCACAGGATATCGGCCACGTTTTGGGTCCTTTTTGGATTTGGGATTATGTAACAGGTATGGGATGTCGACCCATGAGTTTACCCATGTTTAGGTATATTTTTTAAAGTATAAATAGATGTCTAGGAAATGTAAGGAGAGACATCTATGGGATGTGAATATCTGTGTGATATTGGGCTAAGTGCTAAGTACGGATTGCAGATTCTTTGCGAATATTGTGTGAGACTTGTAGAGATGATTGCAAGTGACTGTAAAAGGCTTAGTGTTGCATCCTATCTTGGGGAAGGAGGATCTGGCAAGGTGTGCATAGATCTCTTGTCCTATGTAGAGTAGGATTTTGATGTTATTTTCTTGTAAGAATAACGACTGGAGATAATAAGGAAGAAGAGTTGGTGAACGTAGCCCCAGGGTGGGGGTGAACCACGTACATGTTATGTTTCTCTGCTTTGTGCAAGTGTTGATGTGTTTATGTCTTTACTTTCTAAGTGCTTTGATATACATAGATAGATCTGTTTATTCTTTGTGCTTTGATGTATATGGATGCTAGACCTGACCTGTGTGAATGTGCTTAGTTCTTGAATCTTCTATATCTAACCTACTTCTCTATGATAAGTGCTTAGATACATCAGATATGACTAAATGATGCGATGCTCTGTTTTATCTATGAAGTATATAATGGTTAAATATTGATGAATTGTCAGTGCTAAGTTCTTTATTAAGTATTAAAATCACAGATCTGTGTCCCAGCTAAGGTTGCAAACACCTGAGTCTTGCAACCACCCCTGCCTCTACCTCAGGTGAGACTTCATCTGCTTTGCAGGTGTTTCCTAAAGGGTCGGTAGCTAGGGTTTTGTTGGTGCTTTGTTGTAGCGTTGAACCCTAGGTCTACCCCTGTGCCAACAATGAGTTGTTTTCTTAATTGGTATATAAATTCTTCCTTTGTCTGTAAGGATTTTCTTCTTTTCAATCTTCATTTTGTTGTTTTTCTTAAATTCTTCTTTCACATCAGTATTTTCATCAGAACATTTATGAGCAAAGTGTCATATTTTTCCATAATTATAAAATTTTAAATGGAGTTTACCTTTGTATCTCTTTTTGATCTTCCTGACAAACTTTTCCTCTTCCTCATCCAGTTCATTGTCTAAGTAATAAATTATCATGCACTCTGTTCTGTTTGATTCTTTAAAGGTTTCTTCCTTCGTCGATGTTATTGGTTGGTTATCTTATTCTATTCTCATTTCATATGCAGTTAGTGTCCCATGCAACTCACCCACTATTTGTTTGTCTAGATCATTCATTTCTTCAATAACTAATATTTTGGGATTAATCTTGAGGGAAGCAACCTGAGAACCTTCTGTACAACAATAGCTTCTTCAAAATATTCTCCTAATCCTTTGATGAAGTTGAAAACCTCATCCACATGAAGAAGATAGGATGCAATGTTTCTTCATTCACTTTGAGAGTCTCAAATTTTCCTTGATATACTTGTAACTTTCCTCTTTTAACCTTCTCATCTCCTTTGTAAATCATTTTTAGTTTGTCCCACATATCTTTAGGTGAGGAAAAATACATGACTTTGGTGTATAATGATTTTTTAAATCCACAAAGAATGGAATTCTTGGCCCTGGAATTATTGTTAATGAGACTAATTTCAGTCGTATCAGTTGGAGGAGTGTTTGGAGCTTTGTAATCATTTACTACTGAAGCCCACACATCGTATCCGAGAGACATAAAAAATTATTTCATTCTTACTTTCCAGAAGACGTATTCTGATCCATTAAATCTTGGGTCTTTGTTTGTGGAGAACCCTTCATATTCCTCCATTGTGAGGATTCACCTTCCAACGGTTAGGTTGTTCTTGAAGGAACCTGCTCTGATACCAATTGTTGGAATATTGAGAGGGGGGTGAATCATTATTAAACGGTAATTATTACTTTATTTTTCCACAATTTATTTTTATTAAAAATATGTTATTTACCAATAGTTAATCATGAAATTCACAATCCACAAATATTTAACATGGAAACCCAAATGGGAGAAAACCACAAAAAAATTCTTTTAAAAAAATTGTAAGAACCAACTTATAGTAGACACCAATCTGCAATAATATTTGCAAGAACCAACCTACAGGGGACACCAATCCCCTTTCTGAGCACCAACTCAGTGAATGGGAACCAACCCATAGAACTATTGTTCACAGGAACCAACCTATAGGAGACACCAATCCCCTTCCTTGCTCCACCCTGCCTCCATGAAAAGATTTGTAAATGGTATCATGCTTCATAATACCTCTCCAAATTGCTTCGTTCTCATGTCATCAAACCTTAGATCATCTTCATTAATTCTATGCTCCCGTACGAACCTCATAGAATCACTTATTCACTCTTCATTCTTCCCACACTCACTTTCAACATAATTTGGGCATCATTATATATTCAAGATCATACACAAAGTATTTGTTCTCAACCAAATTCTATTCAACAAGTCGGCTCCAAATTTCCATTAAAACTGGTCTTAAAAGGAAATAATCCTTCCAACTGGTACCAAACTCCTTCCCTATTTCACGCATAGGATTGTTAACAATCCTCAAATTCTTAGTAGTCGTTGGATCTTCCTCCAATTCAAATATCGACTGTATATCTTATCACTTCCCATTGAATCAATACAATCTTATGCAATGTGTCTCCCATGATCAATAGGGGTCCAATTTGGATCTCAGATTGATTTTATCCATTGATATCATTATGTCCACTAGAACACACAGTACCCATCAGATCGCTCCTAGATAGATCATAATCATCAGATCTGGTCCTTCGGCCACATTTAATCTCAACTGTCAATCTATGATCATGTTTATCAGGATCACCAAGACTCTGAAACACTCAACACTACCTCAACCATTAGATCATTGATCAATGATTATCATTGATTTGATCAGAGACTTCATCTCCACCATCCATTGCCATCTACAAGCTTGATAGTTATCTTTTCTCTCTTTTAACTTTCATAATATAGTTAGGTGGGACCCACATAGATCTACAGTTGTCATATTATCTCGTTTTCATGCCGACCAATGGTCTATATTTCTCCTTGGAGATCCCTCATCAGAGTCCCAATGTGTCCTCACACTCAAGAACTCCACTAGACTCATTCTGACAACCAATAGGATGTCGCACATCATGGCCTTGATCTAGATTTCTTTGAATAGATCATAGTTGTTGATCAATATGAACAAACATATCTATTGTAAATCAAAGCACGATGAAATATTATTTGATACCCTCCTTTTGGAGTGGTGAAACTTCCCTAACCTTTTGATCATCGAATGACAATCTTTGGAGGTATCAAAAGGGAATATTCTTCAATACTTTATACTTTGTCTACTTTCATGGAACTGTCCTATTATTTACGTGGAACTGTGTGAAGTTTGACACGTGTATCTAATGTGGTGCTAACATGGATACCTTTGTTGATGTGTCTACTTATGTTTATGTGGCACTAACATCATGATGGTGTTATCTCTTACTTCAACTCTTCTTTTTACACTATGTTGACATGACACTCTGACACATAGTTTTGTACAATGCATTAAACATGGTTTTTCTCTTGGATTTTAAGGAGACATCGATTACCTCATCGTTGATAGCAATGTCATCAGTGAAAATTTTCCCACAAGACTTGATTATCCTGACCCAACGATACTGGGACCTACTTAAAATTTTTAACTTCAATAGAATGTTTCCACGTGACATCTTTTTCGTTCATTGATATTTTTGTATAAGGGATCATCCTCCACCATCAATATCATCGTTGGTGATATTGGAGTCATCGTTGACAATTTATTTGAGGCTTGGTTCTAGTCACAATAAATCCCCCTCGATAAAACAATTTCGACGATACACCAAAATCCACAATTCGCTCTTAATTGTCAATATCTTGTGATCAATGATCATGATGATTTCTCCTCTTTTCACCTCATCCTTGGACTCAATGAACTAGTAGCTATGTGTCATTCAGGGAGTTTTTGATATAACTCACTCAAAGTAGATATATGTCATCTATCTCTTGCAGCTTGTCATTGGTGATCAGCTCATCGTCGTCATCGACACTCCTAGAGTGGATTTCGAGTCTCGATATGGATATCCTAAACGATATAATATCGACCATTGATTCTCAAAGGGGTGGTGTCGACCATATATTTATTTTCCATTTAGTTTACACTATAGACTGGATTCTACCATCGCTTAATTCATCTAGATTTATTGAGAAAAAGACAAATTATTCTTCTCAACACCTCTGATATGGCTTTGACTGGTGGAAGGAATCGACAACAATCCCCTATAAACACTCAAGATTCACTTCTAACACAGATAGGCTTTGTTCCTCTTCTCGAAGTATACATGCAGTAACGGTCTAGGCATTCTCTTTGTTTGCCTGGTTCGATCCTTGGACTTATCTCTTACCCAATGCATGCTCTCCCCCTTCTTGTGATGTTAGTGAAATCTATGGATGTCTACATTTGACATCAATGAAAACACAATTCCAACAGAAAATTCTTTGTAAAATAGCTAAGCAAATCAAACAAAACTCTAGAAATCCTCACAGAAGTCTTTAACAACATGGTCTATTTATGATGTTGATTGTGGATGATAAATGACAATCGGGTTGACTCCCTAGTTTATCATGGGTTCAATCAACAAAACATTGAATTCATTATAGAAAATCAAGGAAAACATGCTATTCATCTCTCATTCAGAGAATCCACGAAAAAGCAGCCATGTAAAGAATACTGCAACAATATGTTACCTGAAGGATTACTAGAGGCATGGTGAAAACAATAATCCACATAGTGATCAAAACATAGTTTTCATTCCTTACCAAAAAATCAAGTATCCATTGACTTATATTTTGAGCAGGGAGACATAAGAGAAGGTTTTGATCTATTTCGAACCTTCAAAATAAATGGGGTCCTTGGGTAGAAACTGGACATAAAGGATACAACAGGTTGGCTCAAGGATGAATGACATGCACCATTGGAAATTCCACAGAGGTATTTGACTTGCAAAGGGAATTATTCTCTTATGTTTCAATATCACATTCAAATACTCTTGCATTTTGAATTCGACTAGCAGTTGAATTTTATCTATTACTTATGGAAGATAAAGAATAGAAATATTAGGTCAATCATCCATGGTTCATGTGAAACACAGTTTCTAATCATCTTCCAAATTGTTGTAATCATATTCTTCTATAACCTTAATTCTATATAGCTCTTCACTTTACAATTATATGATGATCTATCCCTCCAAAGGAAAACATATATTTGGAGTATGGATCCCCTCTTGGAAATGGGTTCAAAGTTTTATTTTTCATATTTTTACAACAGATTTAGTCTCTCTTTCCATCATGTTGGAAGATAATTATTTTCCATATTTTTAAAGATTGTATTGGTGGTCAATCTATAGGGAAGTGTTGTTATAAAGTGACAAGTGAACAAATCTATATGTCCCTCCTAAATATTTGGTGCAACAAAAAAAAATATGCCACAAACTATGAGCGTAAATCATGTCATTCTTAGGTTGATCCTACAACTATAGACTTTAATACCATCCAAATCTTGTCCTAAGAAATTATCTATTACACATGTGATTTAAAAATTTAGGAGGTCTTAGCATTCTAATCAATGCAATTGGTCTCTACTAGCTAATCACAAGATGTTTTAATTTTTGATCAATTTTTGAATTCTCAATGATGTCGTTTGCATGAGGACATGTAAGTAGACAAGTGTGGGGGGGATGTTGGCCTCCCATTTTTCCACATTTTGATACCTCTTTTCTCCATTATTAAATCACCTCTATATGTGAATCTAACTTTGATATCATATATTTTCATGACTTTAAGACTGAAAACCCTCCCAACAAGTATTTTGAGGTGATAATTGTTTATTTCATTATATTTCCTAAGTTCTTGATGAATTAGTATGAATTTTTAAGCAAAGTTTACTAATGAAGAATGTTAGCTCTATTCTTGTACCTCAAGTTGTTCTGGTACTCAAGTTTGTAAATTGACATATGTGCGCTCACCCAACTCAAGAATGATCACATGGGTTTTGGAAGGTTAGCTTCCATCATGGTTCATGACCTTTGATTCATGCCCAAGATGCACATGGTGGTATCCATCCATGATTAAGGGTTTCTTGTAAAAAATGTGTTGAAATAGAAATAGTCAACTTTCGAGGAGATTTCCAAGAAAACGAAGACGAATTTGAGAAATATAGAACATGGGTTTTGTGTAGGATGGTTTCAATTGGGTCACAATTTGATGGATTCCTTAAATATGGAACAGTTAGGGAGATAAGAAATTCTTCCCAATATGGGTTTTCCCATATTTATGTTGCGGGCCACTTTTCAAAATGTTTAACAAAATGCAATTCGGATCTAAATGTCATGCGAATAACAACAATATAAAACCCTGGTCTATTCTTTACCCAGTTTGTATGAATGCTAGTGATATAAAAAGTGTTTGACCTAGTAGTGGATTGTGATCCTCAACCATTCATGAAAGTAGAATTTTATTGTAACACTTTACAATAAAAGTATAATTATTTACATTAATGATTTAATTAGTAATTAATGAAATTGTATATAATGGTATATTACAATTATTCCTGCAAACAAACTTACTGACACCTGTGAAATACAAATCTCTTTATATCATCAAGTTACATTTATGCAAAGGCAATATCCAGAACCAAATGTAAAGTTCGCAGTTTCATGAAATGATATTCAAAACTTTAGAATTCTCAGAACACCATCATCATATTCTTCTCATGTTGTCAAACCTCTTTGAATATTTTTCACCCCAAGAAACTCTTCCTTTTCTTACAGGCCTGAACATAGCTCTTTCATTACTCCATCAACTCCAACACTTGTTGCAAAAGATCTTCTTGAATTTATGTGACTCTGAAAACACCACACAGAGTTGTATCTCAATTAATCCATCTTATGTGCATCTCCATTTTTTTTCACAACGTC
>SNQJ01S0114546.1:32254-42602 GCA_010110895.2 Picea sitchensis
AACCTAAATCATGTTGTATGGTTGCAACAGTCTTTGGCTTCCCTTTGTTGCCGAACTTTTTGGTTCTTTTTTCAGGATGAAGTTTCCAACAATGGTCTTCATCATGGCCATCCTTTGAACAATGTTTGCATGTAAATTTTTCTCCCTCTTTCTTAACATAAGCATTATTTTTTCCATTTCCCTTGAACTTCTTCTTTCCCTTGTCTCCATTAATGAAAGGCTTCTTGTTTCCCTCATGAGTTTCATTCCTCCCTCTTGCTTCCAAATGAGTTTCCTGAACATAAACTTCATCTAGATTTGAAGGGTTAAACAATATTGTATGTCTCAAGTAACTATGTAAAGCTCCAATGTATTTGAGTAAAGTTTCTTGAGAAGACAAATCTACTCCCAAAACCAAAGCTCTTCTCCTAAATTCTTGAGTAAAGCTTTGCACATTTTTCCATTTAGCTTGTCTAAAATTTGGCCAATCCATAATAGCTTTCTGCATATATGCTAATGGATAAAATTTATTTTTAATTGCAACAGTGAATTGATTCCAAGAGGATAAAATTTTACCATGTTTCTTCATGTCCTCTTGAGTCTTGGCTTCCCACCAAATGAGTGCTACACTATCCAATATTAAAGAAGCAAGTTGAATCTTAGTTTCATCATCTTGAATTCTTTGTATCCTACAATACACTTCAATTTGACGAATCCAGATATCTAATTTCTCAGCATTTACCTCACTATTGTACATTGGCAATTCAAATTTAATAGCAAGCTTTAACAAAGGAATTTATGGAGGAATTTTACCATGTCCCTTTGGAGAATTTGGAGGTGGTTGTGAAATTCTAGAAGAAGTGGAAGATGGAGGTGAGGGAGGTGGAGTATCACCATCCCCTCCATTTCCTTTTGGAGTTTTATCCCCATTGTCTCCCTTGTCCTTAGAAGGGTTGGAACTTTCACCTTGAAACCTTGCATTCCTTTCTTCCATCAAGAATTTCATCATTTCTCTCATATCCATGAAATCCTTTCTGAGATATTCATCTTCTGAAGGAAAATTTTCATGACTCTCTTCATGAACCATGCTTGGTGAATGCCTCCTTGAAGCTTGAGGTGATAGTATAGTCTTTCTTCTTGAAAGTTGAGAACTTGGCTCTACAAGTTGACCTTATCCTCTTGTGAGCTTCAACCTTGTGAGAATCAGAAAACAAACACTTGAAAATAATAAAGCCTTCAAAAACCTATGCTCTGATACCAACTTGATCTAAAAATGAAGAATGCATGTATCTTGAATATTTTGCAAGTTTTTAATTAAGTGTGTTTAGGAAAAAGGATCAATATGAAAACACAAATTTTAGAGAAACTTTCACATTCAAGATGAATATAATAACCAACAAATAATAGTGAACAATAAACACATAACACAACAAATGATAAAGGATTTCACCCCTCTCTTGGGATACATCTCCTGGTCCAACTCCCAATGGATCCTTTATATTATTTTCTCAAAGTGCTAAAAGCAGTGCTTTACAATGCTCAAAATTCCAAATAGATGTCTCCAATGGCTTCAGAACGTCCAAAAACCCCTAGCTGGGATTTTTTGGCACCTGATTTAGCCAAAAATTGAAGAAGATAGGCTTCCTGGAAGTTTCCCTTTCAAACTTGTTGTCTCTGGTTCGCCAAAATGCACCTCTGTGTGTCCAACCTAGCCTCTGCACGTTTTTTTGTGCCAAAACCCAGCACCCCGCACATACTTACAAAATGCGTGAATTTGTAGGATGGTTAGGGAACCTAGCCCCCTAACCCCGGAGGTGTTGGACGTGTGGGTTCTCATATGACCACGTCCCATGCATAGGCTGGGCGCCCGTTGCAACAAAAAAAACCATGTGAAAATTGGTGCGCGATGGTAGATGGGTTCCGTTTGTAGGCTCATTGAAATCATGACAAGTGGCGTGCGATGAAAGGTGTTATAACCATTTGCATGTTGGTTTTATGACTCCCGTGCAAAACATATGGCAATGTCATATATAAACGACACACAGAACCATGGGCTGGGGCTAAGCCCCAGCCCGAACCTGCACCGAAATACATATGGTGGGTGCGCTGGTTGGGCGGCCTTTCCTAAATCTTTAACCCTGCTCGGAGGTCATGGGGTCAAGTCTTGTGGACTCCCACAAACTTTTAATTACAAAACCCAAGGTACCACATGGCAGCCCATGCCTGGGCCACGTGGCACTAAACCATTTGACATTAGAGTGACATGTGTCAAAAGATGATTCATCCACATGAATGCCAACTGTATGCCAACACAACACCTAGCACATCATCATCTACCATGTCAGCATACGGCCCTGCCACATCATCCTCTGTACGGACTGTATAGTCAACAATTTTTGCCTGTTTGGAAAATCGAACAGAACGTGATATATCCCTCATACAGTGCCTGTTTGAACCCGTTCGAATTGTGTTGGGTTTGTTATAATGAGGCCTACACACCCATTCGATTTGAAGTGATTCTAAGCACTTTTAATTTTGAGCAAAATTTGATCCCCTGGATCATTGGATGGGATGCAGGTATAACCCCCCTCTCCTTTGGTTTCCTCCAGAAGTTTACCAGAAGGATTTTCAAATTAATAAAAAGAGATAGGAAGCCACCTTTGACGAAATCAAAAGAAACCATGGTTTCAGGAGACCTGGTGAACCTGCTTTTTATCCCTACAATATAACTGGTTTACATGAAAGACTCTAGCCTGCATGAGGACATGCAAGAAGGTAAGCTGGGGGGTATGTTGGGTTACGAAAAAGGTACAAATATCTTCCTTTTTCCCACAATTCATGATATGATTTTGATTGATTCTTTAGATAGTTAGGGATAGATTGGAAATAATATGATTAATATGTCTCTTAGGGTTGTTATTAAATTTTTATTAAATAGATTCTAAATTACGATTGGAATGGTTTGATTTTGTTGCAGAATTGGACAAATAACTGTCAAACATAACGAAAGAGATTTTGGCTATGCGCGAGCTATTGGAGGTCGAAGACTTTTTAGGCACAAAGCAGTTTGAAGATAATGCATTTTCTATATTGTAATTTTATAATAGTAAAGCGAATCCTGAGGATCTTTCGATCCTTGAGATAGCTTGATTTACCCAAACTATTGTAATATATAACAGGTTAATAGATCCAGAAAAACATATAGGAAAAAACACATTCAAGTAATTAGATCCAGAATTGTTCTGCGCAAGCAGTTTTTATAAATGTTTTACCAGCCATGGAATCAATGAAAGTTTTGAGTGTTTTTATCATTTATGTGCTTTGTTTCTCGTAGCAGTACTTTTGAAGACCGAGGGCCCAGTATGAAGGAGCTACTGTCTTGTTCTATAATTGTATCAATTCAAAGTTTGATTTCCATTTTATGATTCAGATCTCTTTTACAATATCCAAGGATAAATGCATAAGTGTGTTAATGATTTTATGATTGGTTGCATATAGAAGATAGACATTTCAATTAGTTATTAATGATTTTTGTTATGATTTCCATTTCCAAAGTTATTGCTTGACAGTTCCTCACATTTTCATCTGCGTTGTTCCTTTTCCTTAGATTTACGATTGTTGTTCGTTTCGATTAAAGTTACAATAGTTGTTCCTTTCATTTAAAGTTACAATAGTTGTTCCTTTCGACAAAGTTACATTAGCTGTCTCTTTCGATTAGATTATAATTGCTATGTCTTTCCGCAGATAGAGTAATTTGTCATTTCCTTTCCAGTAACCAGAATTCATAATTGATAGTTAATTTTGCAAGTCCTTAGTTAGATTGAATTACTGCTTTCTGGTTAAGTGAATTCAATAGATTAATTAGTTTCTTTCCATTTCACAGCATCTTCATAATCAGATTTCAATTCCATTTAGTTCTTAGAATCTTTGGTGAACGTTTGAGGAACTTGATTGTTGATGAACTCAGATTTGGTTTAGCTACATGATTTTAGGCTACCTGCATAGACTTTGCTAATATTCTTGAGATAAAAGATGAATCTCTGGGTTGATAAATTAATGTTAAACTAAGGTTGTTTTTAGGACATCTTTAGACACCAACACATATGCTCCACTAGTCTCTACACTTAGATGTTTTTGGGACTCTTCCTTCATCTCCTCATCAGGTTCGCGGGTTGGCAGACTCATACATTCCCTTATCTTCTCAAACTCCCTCACTTTCCAACCCGTTATCTACATATTACACTCTCTACCTACAATGTCTACATTTCTCCCCTTACCTCCCTTCTCATTCAAAACTTTAACACTTAGAATATTTTATGAATTCGCGGGTTCACAGGATTTCATCTCCACCCACTTGCTCATGTCATAAGTTCGCTACTACACTTAGCCATTTTTCAATTGCATGGGTTTGCAGGTTCAAGCCCTCATCCTCCATTTTCCATGACCTTCACTTTGCACCCCAAGTTATGTGATCTACATTTCAAGCATCAACCTTGTCGCAGGTGCCGAGCTCCAAATTATCTCATCCTCTTGCATGTGAGTCCCACTAGCCATTCCGCGACACTTAGTATATTTTGTATCATCTATACAACCACGGGTTGGCAGGTTCATGAATTTTTTTTTATTTGAATTGTCTCTTGTTTTTTCCCATAGCCTACAAACTACCCACTCGACTTCCTCTACCTACAATTTTCCCTCATCCCCTCTCATCCCATCTCTCATACTTAGCCAAATTCTCAAATCTATTCCAAGGCATGAAAACCAACAAATGAGAATATGACACATGGCAATGAATGAGATCATGACATATGGAAACTCAAAATTGGAGAGACGTGGAAACACACAATTTGAGAAACATGGCATGATATTATTGGATGACTCCTCATGGTGACTGGGCATGAGGTGGATGACAACGGGATTCCAAAAAATTATTATTTTATTCAACAATTCTCCAAGGGCCAAATCCTTCAAGCTTCATAATTTCTTCTCTTCTTGTGTTTCTTGCTAAGTGTATCAAACACTTAGTATTATATATCATGAAGAATATAATATCCCAATGCATGTAGGATAGACTTTTAAACCAAAAAGTCAAATTTTATGAAGGGAATCACGAAATTCATCCAAGGGCCCACATTTTCCCATCAATTTTGATCGACAATGGCTGAGCATTGATCTTGCGGAGGCCATAACTTGAGCTATAGATGTCGGAATCACACAAAATTTATACCGTTTGAAAGGTATTTAGACATAGAAGATGAGGGTAGATGTTTCAAGTGCTGAAAGTTGTTAATTTTTTTCTCAGAAATTAAAATATCAGTCAGATGCATTTTTAATGGGCCTGTGTGACAACTCAACTTCACGAGCTCAAATCTTGAGATCCGAGTGACCGATTTGCACAAAATTTATATAGTTGGAAAGATACGATGATGAAGAGAAAATAAGAAGTGATTTCCATGGATAAAATATTTATTATCATTCCCATAAAATTAAAACAAAGTCCTCCTATTTTAAATGGGAAATTAATTAAATTGTGACGATAAAAGTTTATTTAAAAACTTTTATTAAAAAGGGAAAGGGACACATTTTAGATATGTATTTATTGATGATATAATTTCTTTAATGAAGACATAATGAGACAATAATTAAATGAAATGTTTCAAGAAGAAATTTGTACAATAATTTCAAGAGAGGAAGAAAACCCTAACTACTCAAGTAGTTAGAAAATCTCTTCTTAAAAAGAGAGGAGAGATTTCATCAAAGGTCCAAATAATCAGTATTGTGAGAGGGGCAGAGAGAAATATTAGAGGAAGACAAAGGTACAACCATGGATATACAATCAAGCTTATGATCAAACGAAAGAAATCTCCATCTTCTCCATTATTTCTATTCTTCCACACTACTTCTCATAGATTTATGCTTGAATCTCAGAGTTGGGCACAAGGCTAAGTTGTTGAGTGTTTTTCTTGTAATATTCCACAAATGTTTCTTGTATGATCATGGATTATTTGCAGCCACATACATGGCTTTCAAATTTTTGGTAATGAATAACATTTATCATGAATAAACACTGAGATAATGAATACCTACAATTTTCCCTCATCCCCTCTCATCCCATCTCTCATACTTAGCCAAATTCTCAAATCTATTCCAAGGCATGAAAGCCAACAAATGAGAATATGACACATGGCAATGAATGAGATCATGACACATGGAAACTCAAAATTGGAGAGACGTGGAAACACACAATTTGAGAAACATGGCATGATATTATTGGATGACTCATCATGGTGACTGGGCATAAGGTGGACGACAACGGGATTCCAAAAAATTATTATTTTATTCAACAATTCTCCAAGGGCCAAATCCTTCAAGCTCCATAATTTCTTTTCTTCTTGTGTTTCTTGCTAAGTGTATCAAACACTTAGTATTATATATCATGAAGAATATAATATCCCAATGCATGCAGGATAGACTTTTAAACCAAAAAGTCAAATTTTATGAAGGGAATCACGAAATTCATCCAAGGGCCCACATTTGCCCATCAATTTTGATCGACAATGGCTGAGCATTGATCTTGTGGAGGCCATAACTTGAGCTATGGATGTCGGAATCACACAAAATTTATACCGTTGGAAAGGTATTTAGAAAGAGAGGTTGAGGGTACATGTTTTAAGTGCTGAAAGTTGATAATTGTTTCTCAGAAATTAAAATATCAGTCAGATGCATTTTTAATGGGCCTGTGTGACAACTCAACTTCACGAGCTCATATCTTGAGATCCGAGCGACCGATTTGCGCAAAATTTATATAGTTGGAAAGATAAGACAATGAAGAGAACATAAGAAGTGATTTCCATGGATAAAATATTTATTATCATTCCCATAAAATTAAAACACAGTCCTCCTATTTTAAATGAGAAATTAATTAAATTGTGAAAATAAAAGTTTATTTAAAAAATTTTATTAAAAAGGGAAAGGGACACATTTTAGATATGTATTTATTGATGATATAATTTCATTAATGAAGACATAATGAGACAATAATTACATGAAATGTTTCAAGAAGAAATTTGTACAAGAATTTCAAGAGAGGAAGAAAACCCTAACTACTCAAGTAGTTAGAAAATCTCTTCTTAAAAAGAGAGGAGAGATTTCATCAAAGGTCCAAATAATCAGTATTGTGAGAGGGGCAGAGAGGAATATTAGAGGAAGAAAAAGGTACAACCATGGATATATAATCAAGCTTATGATCAAAAGAAAGAAATATCCATCTTCTCCATTCTTTCTATTCTTCTACACCACTTCTCATAGATTTATGCTTGAATCTCAGAGTTGGGCACAAGGTTGAGTTGTTGAGTGTTTTTCTTGTATTATTCTAAAAATGTTTCTTGTATGATCATGGATTATTTGTAGCCACATACATGGCTTTCAAATTTTTGGTAATGAATAACATTTATGATGAATAAACTCCACAAAGAATTGCTTCGGGGTTGATATTGATTGTATCTTATAAATTTGAGTTTTAAGTATGAGATATTTGAGGTTGACCTATCAATTTCTCTTTTATTACTATTTGGAGTACTCTATTAAAATTATTTGAGATGATCAATTCATTCTCTCCCATTTCTCATGAAGAAGATATGAATGTGTTTATATACTATTAAGAAGATTGTGTGTGATGTTGATCACAATTTAATTATGATGTTGAAGCCCTCCTTCAATCTTTTATTATTGTAAAAAGACTTTTGTTGCACATAAAGATCACATTGGGTTATTGAAGAACCATTTTCATATAAATCCAAGAAATAAATATTTGGGGTTTGTTTTCTAGTACTCTCCCTAATCCAATATTATCAAAGATATATATTTTATCCAAAGAGGAGAACCACCTCTCTAAAAACAAAGGGGGACTAATGTCCTCATGAGGGTTTCATTTCGGTCTTGATAGATTCAAGTATCAACAAGACCTTAAATATGGAATTGAATCATATCATCGAATGGTAATGGAAGACAATTGACCAATTGAAGTCTATGTGTTCATTGGGAAAACGATGAAGTGTTTTAATTGCAAGAGATCATGTGGAGATCCTTGTTGTGAATTTGAACCAGATCGAGACCATAGAAAGAAGAAGTAACTTATAACTAGACAGAAGTTGGCATCTATAGAAGCTATTTCACAATATAAGTAAGTGGAAAGTCAGGCGTGACCCAAAGAAGTCATCTTGGACCTCGGACATCAAAGGTCCTAAGGCATTGAACGTCGGTTAAATGTTGAGATACACCAAACTAATGTAAGGCAGTCCACAAAGAAATGACACATGGAGAACAAGGATCTAAATCGTGTCAATAATATTAGAATAACGTCAACTATTATCGACTGTTGGATCAAAGTGTAATTAAATCCTGATCATAGTGTTATCACCATAACAATTATACATGAAATACGAGTTTAAGATTTAGCAGAGAAATAAAGAAGTGTAGGAACATGGCGCGATTTGAGGGATCAGGTCACATATGGTGGCATATGGACAAGTACAACGAAGGTGTGAAAGGAAATACCAGATAGACTGTAGATTTCGAGGTGGGTTAGATCAATGGTCGAGACCCATATTGGGCAGCAAAATAACATGAAGTTTAATTATGTGAAGGTGGGATGAGGAAAACTATTTTGGTTTCTGTTGGGGTCCTATAATTATAGGGAACTCGATTCTTCGATTGTGGATTTGGAATTTCCCCCGTGATGAAGACTTCTGGCTCGATTGACATCCTTTTTTCCCTCCATCCATTTCACTCGATCCTCCATCATCCTGTTGCATCATTCATCCTCCGTTGCACCTTCACTCCCTTGTCTTTTCGACCCATTGAGTACGCCTCACCCGCCTTTCATCCATGAATAGATGAACTTAGGATAATGAACGAATAATGTTAAAGGGTTAGTGACATTCTCTAATACTTGATAGCCTAACAAAGTTGTTTTGATAGGATAATTTAAAATAAAATAATTGTTAAACTAACTATTAATTAATTAATTAATTAATAATTAGTTAGTTTAATAAGTAGGTTAGTTTTTAGATTAAATAAAACAATTAAAAATATAAAACATATATAAAAAACAAAATATAAAATATAAAACATATATAAAAAACAAAATATAAAAAATAAAACATAATAAAACAAAATATATATAAAACAATATATAACTAAACAAAAACATAAAACAAAACGTAACACATAATAAAAACATATAATAAAAAATATCAAAAAACAAAAACTTAAAAAGTAACCCTATCCTAAGTTATATCCCACCCAAATACCCCCGCACATTCATTACATCACGTATCATATCAAAACAAATCAACGACTATTAAAAATTCCGGACCCCCCCTCACTATCCGGAACTTAACGAGAGGGGGGGTCCGGAATGGTAGTTTACAAAAACCACACCCAGACAAGTGTCAGCACCCTATCCCATCAGACCCCCCCCCCAAAACAAAACCACTTACCACCTCAGGGGGGTCCGGAATACCACCCATCATGAAAAAAACCACCTTTTTCATTTTTTTTGCCTATTTTCGCCTGTTCAACATGTCTTCATCCAAGGTCGTTTTTGGGAAAATTAAAACGAATTTTAAGAAACCAAGAGAGTTTTTTCTCCATAAAGGGATGAAGAACAAAAACCTTTCTCAGTTTTTTCACAGGTTCCACGAGCAGGGAGAATCGAAGCCATCTTCAAGGCCCCTTTTTCCATATTTTCGCTTTTCCGTTACAGTCCTGATTTTGTGGGAGCAGTTACGGCCAGCGAGAGATGAATTTGGCGAAAATGAAGGAGGTTTTTGTCTAGAACATGCTCATATACAATAAAATCCTTCATTTTTTTCCCAGGTGTCATCGTTGAAGAGAAACAAATGTCTGTTCGGACCCCTTTTTCGCAGAAAACCGGTCCGTCTTTCATGGCGGACAGTTCCAGATTTTGTGGGATTTGTGGCTATTTTTGGTCAAGGCGGTTAAAAACGAATCTTGAAACTTGTTGGGGGATCTCCCCTATTTATTTAGAGATGATTTTTAATGTAAAGGTTGTTGATCTCACGCCCAGGAAGGCTATTCCCTGTAACATTTTTTTGATTCACCGGGAATACAAAGGGACTTTTTCACAGGATTCCTGTGTGTCGATGATTGGTGAAGTTTTATTGCTTCATTGAATGTGATTCTAATCAGTCTTCATTATGTTTCTCTCTTTCTAATTTTCGAAAGGATATTTAACACAAAATTTATCCCTAATACTCTGTGCAGTGCTTTTGAGAATCTTAATGTTTTCCTCTGATACTACAATGAAGAAATTCTTGGATGCTTTTTTGTTGTAGTTGATTATCTC
>SNQJ01S0114547.1:0-19638 GCA_010110895.2 Picea sitchensis
GAGCTTTTACGGGATTTGGTCAAATCCTGTAATTTCTGGTAAATTTCCAATTTTAATGCTAAAATTTAGAAAATTCAATTCTAAAGCCAAAGAATGACAAATATACCTTGCATAGGCTGTTTCATGGAAAATGTGGAATGAAATGAAGGTAAAATGGATAAATAAAGAGGCAAAAGTATGGTTTATGGAAGCACAAAAATGGACTCAACAGTCAGTTTGTTATTTATTTGTTTAGTATATTTATTAGTATTTTAGTTAGTCATATTTGTAGTTTAGATTAGTTTTTTATTTTAGTTAGTTTTTCTGTTTTATTTATGTTCATAAAATTATAAAATATAAAATATATCTCTCTGTCTTAGGGTAGAATATTAATGAGTTTTTCAGGTTTTATTCAAATCTGTAAATTGTAGATATTGTACATTTTGTGAATAAGTTATATTTCAGTTAATAGTTAGTAATAGTTAGATTAGTTTGTTAGTTTGTTTTATTTGTTTTTAGTTAAATTAGTTAGTTTAGATTTGTTTTCTTTTGTTTTCTTAGGACCTTAGATCGGCTAACGGATCCGCTAAACTTGTCAGGGTAGTTCATCCCAAACAGCTTGGGTTATTAGACAACCCCGGACTGGTTCCACTCTCTCAGTTGATGGACGGTCGATTTCGCCCATCAACAAAGCTAAAATTGTTGACCTTAGAAAGAAGGTGGAAAAGTCAAACAAATTCGTGAATAGCTCACGAATCTTGGATGAGATTTTGGAAAGTCAAAGACCATCATGTGATAAATCAGGTCTTGGATACAAAGGAGAAGATACACATGTTGAATAAAGCACCTCAAAGAAGCATGAGGTAAGTCCATAAAAAAAGAAGATAATGTTGCAAAACAACCATCTACACAAGAAAAAGAAAATTTCAAAAGAACAAAGCAAGGAAGAAATTAAGAAGACATTTTTGGGACACCAAAGCAAAGGTATGAAAGTATTTTTCATGGGCGTTGTTATTCACGTAATGGATATGGTCACAAAGCTTTTGAATGTAGATCTTATGAAATAAGATATAATCAAAGATTCTATAACACCACAAGGTGTTGGAGATGTGATCGAATAGGACATATTTATGTTCACTGTAACTCTATGAGATGCTATAGCTGTAGTGGATTTGGCCACAAATCCCTTTATGGTATGTAGTGGTTGTACAAATCGATTAACTAGAACATAAGAAAGTCCATGATGAGGAATTCACATGTATGGCTAGAAGGAATAGAAGCAAGAAGGAGACACATCCTTTGAAAATATGGTCTTTCGAGGCTCAAGTTACGAAGAAGAGATTAAATCAGTGGGTGAAGAAATGAGAATGATGAATCGGGAATGAAAAGATTAAAAAGGGAAGTTTAAATGTGCAATTTACTAAGGCACACATATGTAACAGTGGTGACAATCGCATGTCCTTGCGTTATGACCTTGAATAGGTTGCATACACATGCAATCATTTGTCTGTGAGGCATGTGTGTAAACAACAGGAAAAAGGCAATGCACATGGCTTGGGTTTGATCTCGATGGTATAACTCATTGCAGGGTCGACATTGTTTGTTGCGAGTTCTGACACTATTTGTTGTAGTTTTAAGTGTTCATCTATTGGATTATGCAAAATAAAATATCGAGTGCATGACACTAACCCGCTAGTATGGTTTGATGTTGATCTGTTAGGAGTACATGGTACTTTTTGAAGTTTCGTGATTTATCTTATGATGTTTTATTGGAATCATATGGTATTGTGGATATCATGGTGCATGCATTTTTCATGTGGATGGGCTAAATTGAGACATGTAGTTGATAGTCATGTTGTACACATCATTGGGAGTCTTAGCTTATTGACACATGATTGATATACTTGCTTGGGGCAAGTAATGATGCATGATAGTACCTCATGGATGGTATTTGTTTATCCATATTGATAGATGCATTGTTTGGCATGTTGGTAGGAAGAATCTCACGAATGTTGTGATTGGTAGATGCACATTGTATATGGTGGATACATTTCATGGATAGTATCTTTGGCTACATTGTTGATACGCATGGTGTGTGCATAGTGGTCACATTTCAGTACATGATGCACTTGGTGGAATGTATTCATGATTCTCTATTTTCATTGTTGACATATATTTTTGTTTCATGATGAATGGCATAGCACAAGTTTGATGCATGAAACACGAGGTCCAGGATAGTCATAGCATAGTATCATATTGGTGTTCATCTTGTGAAGATAGGGGAGACATACTCACAGGGGATTCATTCTTCTTCCCTTGATTCTGGGAGAGATATTTATGAGATGCATACCTAGAAAAGACCCATATATTTGAAGAAAAACACGAGGCATAATTTAGGGAAAGCGATAGTCCTGGGGAATTATATATTCGATGTATTTTCAGTGTTACATCAGATTGATATACCTTTTTCAAAAGGGGAGAGATTATTAGAGGAAGATCAAAGGAATTTAGACAGGGGGGAGCATCCCCAGGGAGATTTCAAGTAGGGGGAGTAGCCCCATGAGGAGAATGGACCTTTGCCATTGATGTGAAAGAGGGAGAATTAATCACAGTGATGTGATTGATATCTATTGAAAGGGAGAGATTGATGTGAGAATATAGTCACATTGACTATTGATGTAAACATGTAAAATATCATGTTGACATCAATAATTAGTAGTTGGTATTGCCATCAATGTTGGTATTTACCACTGATACAAAGAAATGAATTGGATCATGTTGTCATTAATGTAAATGGACTGTTGTTGATGTCAAGTGATTGATTGATAATCAAAAGGATTGATTGATTGATGATTTATATATAATATGTAATTTTTCCTTGATGAAATGCGTTAAGATGGATCAATGAGTTGTCGATGATACATAATGAAGATGGATCGATGTAGTTCCATTGGTATACCTGATGCATTGTTGGAAAAATGTATAGATGACTCATTATTTTCTTATCATGATAAGGTACAAATGGATGAACTCCAAAGTGGTCCCCTGTAATTGAAATCCCTCTTGGAAGCTTGCAGATTGAGTTATCCTAGAAAGAATGGTTGGAGGACCCATGCTCCTCATTGTGTGTATCATGATTGATAAGGTGTACAAAATTGATGAACTCAAAGTGGTCCCCTATGGTGAAAACCCTCACAGGAAAACGCTTTAAGTTGATTTATCCTAGAAGAAGAATGGTTGGAGGACCGATGCTTGTATGAGAATAAACGAGATGAAGATAAAGGAAATTGTTGTAAAACTATCCTAGATGGATAATGCTTGTCATACCATTCACGGTGGCTATGGTGAGAATGTCACATAACTCCTCATGGTTTGAGAGTTATGGCCTTCCTGAATAAGAGGACCCCCACATGAAGGATTGAAGCCCCCAAGGTCCAAAGGAAGTCAAAGTGACCTAAAAGAAGAAATGAAGTATTAAAATAAGGTGACAAAATCAAGAAGGAATATTTATGGAAGTAGTTAAGCCTAAAAATAAGGAAAATAGGTTAAGTGACCTAGAAATGGGTTAATATTATTTAAATGATAAATTAAAGTGACAAATTAAAGATTATGGATTATTTATAATCAAGAGAAGTGACAAAATCAGAAATGATAAAGTAGGTGACAAAATCAAGAAGGAATATTTATGGAAAGTGGATTTAACCCTAAAAATAAGGAAAATGAGTTAGTGACCTAGAAATGGGTTTAATATTATTTAAATGTTAAATTAAAGTGACAAATTCAAGGTGGATTATTTAAATAATCAAGAAGTGACAAAATCAATAAATGATAAAGTAAGGTGACAAGAATCAAGAAGGAATATTTAAATGTTAAAGTATTTTGCAAACTTTCTATTTATGGAAAGTGGTTAACCCTAAAATAAGGAAAATAGGTTAAGTGACCTAGAAATGGGTTAAGAGTGACCTAAAATGCAGGTTAAGAAGTGACCTAAAAGGATGAAGATATAAATAAGATATGAAATGGTCTCTTGTAGATCATCCTTTTATTGGATCAATGGAGAGCTTCTTGTCAGAATATATTTTGGAGTATTGATGGAGACTTCTTGTGAGAGATTCTTGAGCATTTTTTGTGTGGAACATGAGAATATTGAATATATATAGGTGGTAGAGGTAACCAAGGATATATAGCCAAAATTCTGAGGAAATTGAAGTAAAAAAGGCCTAAATGCAAGGAAGGATATAATTCTTTGATGGTGCTTTTTCAAGAGTATGTTATTCTGAGATCATCTCACCATTTCACTATAACTTGTTTCTATAATTATTTAGATCCTGAAATTGCTATTCAAATGAGAAAACATATGGTAATATCTGTGGTTAAGAATTCAACTTGTGGGTCGTTTTATTTCTTTAGTTACACTCCTTGGAAAAATAGGGTTTGTGGCTAGTCTGCAAACTAGTCAAAATGGTGTTTAGGGTACAAGCGTCCTTAACTTCTTCATAGCAAGTCCAAATTCAATGAATGATTTTTGGTTAGGAATTATGATCTAGTATTCTCTATAATAGCTTAATCATTTCATCAAATATTTTGTTTTGGGCACGCTCTACAAAGGTTCTCTCTAGAATAAGCCAGAATTCAACAAGGTATGCCATCTTTCTGCTCCTTTTATGAGAGGTTCCAAGTAGTGCCACTTGGAGGAATTTCTTAAAACACCTTGAATAATTTTATGAGTTTCAGATCTTTATTCGATACAAGAGTACAAAGTTATGATTATTTCAAGAGTTAGATTTGTTGACTAATCCCAAACTAGTCATAGGTTAAGACAAGAAGTTGATGAGTTGTCACATACATGAGGTGTATAGTTGATGATGTTATTTTATATTGATGATATTTTACACATGGTGAATATGCTTGTTACATGGATTTGGATGCACTTATTTTATAGATACGAGTTGATTCTGAGGTTGTTTAGCACAGGAGTTGTTTATGGTTGATGCTCTTGTTTATATGAATTGATTGATATTTGTTGTGGATTGTTGCCTCATCTCGGTTAGTGCTGAGAATGTAAGTTAAGTCTCATATAGAGCTGGTGCTCTTGTAGAGTTGTACTCTATTAGTTGTTGCTGAAAACCCCTCGAATTAAAGTCCATAATAAAAGAAAATTGTACATATGTTGTGTTGTGTTTCCTTGTGGAGATGATTTATTTGATGATATATTGCTGATATATGTTGCTTGTTATGTATTCACATCTAACCGATTATTAATGACAACAATGAGTAATGAAATAAATCTTCGAATGCTAACTAATGAGTTTTGTGTAAAAGGAAGTTTGGGAAAAATATCCCCACACACTCATTCACCACCTCAGAAAGTTTGGTAGGTGTGTCCAACATATGCAAGAGAGATAAGAAACAGGACTACCTAGATCCAAACGTTCTATAAAATCCACCATTGAGCACTTTGACCAAAAGCTATATATCTAGCTAGTTCTCAACAACCAGAAAGAAAGAATATGGTGATAATATAAAAGGTTATCAAATTGGAATACTTTATAATCCATTAATATACATATGAAATATTCCCATGGATAATAACTAAAATATTTGTGAGATATCAATTGAATGAGAAAAGGAGTATTTATGTTAATAAATGATCAACAGAAGTGAAACATTACAGGCTTCTGTGTCGACATGGTTCGATATTGACAAACTAAGTTCCTTCCAGCTGGGCCTCCACCCACTTCAATCCTCCACCAAAGCCCAGCTCATAATGAAGCAATGAGGTTGTCAATCAATAAGGGAAGATTTTGGGGGCTGAACACTATGTTGGAGACTTAAAAGGACAAAGGGATGTGAACTCAATATGAAGTGAAATAGTCCTATCGGAATAACTGTCTCAAAGTTAATTATTTCTCCTTTCCATATTTCGAATTTGCCATTTTATAGCTAGAATGGAGTTGAAGGGTTTATTAAAAGCATTTCCATTATATGGAAGGCCAAAGATAAAAGATCTTATGCATTGACATGGAAACCCGACATTGATTTTCATTTTTTTGGTACAAATCTCGATGTCTGTGAGGTAGTGGAGGCGACCTAAGTATACATGTTGTATAGTAGGAAAATCGCGTGCATGTGAAAAATGTTTATTTTTAGCTATGTATTTTACAAACAGGGATGATCAGTCTGAATAGGTAAATAGAAAAAGGCCTTATGTGCAATGTGCATGGATTGAGGAAAATATTTCTATAACAGTAAGCATTTAATATAAAACAAAAACCAAAGGTCTATGTCTCTCTCACTCTCTATGCATGCACATGCAACACAAAATTCATGATGTGAAGGAATGGTTAGTGAGTGCAAATTCCTAGATCTAGAGAGATAACAAAACAAAAACGTCGGGATCTGAAGAGAATGAAATGCCAAAAAACACAGAGAATCTAAAATGTAGGGATCTCTCATTGTACGTAGTAGTGTGTCATTGGGTGAGTTTTAAGAACGAAAATGAAGTGAGAAAATACCTGTAAATGCAGAGGTTGAAGAAGCAATCAACTAAGTAAGGCAAGGAATTCATGGAGCAAAATTGAAGCAAGAAATTGTTGTATAATTTACCAATAATAGTAGGGAAAACAATGGGAAACTATGAGATTAAACCACATAAGAATGAAAGGAAACTCCATATAACTTGTGGCTGAGGTAAAGGGGAGGGCTGCATAAGAGGTTCTAGCCAAGAAGAATTAAAAATATGCACGCCTTCTCTCACATCTTTTGGCAGAGAAAAAAAAACCCAATAATATAATGCAGGGAACCCCATTTGTTGTGCAACCAAGCAACAAGCTAGACCACCTTTCTCTACACATAGGAGATCTGTGAATGATCCATCCAACTACACACAAAACAAAAAATGCAAAGTACACAAAGGCGGCTTCGGACAAGCGAGTCGTAGGCTGTGAAGAAACATGTAAAACCCAATGCCAAGTCTGAGAAAGCTCAAAATTTGGTGTATAAAATAGTGTAAAAATAACTCCAAACACTCTCACACTCAAGGAATCACAATACCCTTTATTTGTCGCAGGGTAAAGTGTATAAAAACAAGTGATGAGACTCTAAATCCGCAAGGCAACATAAAATAAATTGGGCAGCGAAGATCAATTAAAACCAAACGTTGAGACAACAATGTGGAAGTAAGAAAAAATGTAGTGGAACCAAATATTTGAAATGCAAGATAAGTACTGGGCGAGACAAGAAGGTGCAAAAATATAAAAATATTCCAGGGCGCAGAGATATTAATGGAGTTTCACAATCTGAGCAAGTAGGAGGTAACACACTCAAGGTGGAGAGTACGCTGGATGCAACGATGGTGAAGGAAAACCACAAGATTTTAAAATAAACCACATTCCTTTTCATTATCATATAAAACACAGAGAACATCCATCCCGGCAGAGGAACCTTAAATTTTCTTCTAGTATAAATTTACATATAATTTTCTTTTGACTACTTTTAAATGAAAAGATTTAACAGTCTGCAAAATGGCTGAAGGTGCATAATCCGAATGGTTGTCCCATGCTTGTGCTATGTCCAACCCCTTCTTGATAATTGTTGAGATCTCACGGTGGCTCCCGATATTAGCGCTAGGTACTCTTCTTCCCCCTTAGCCCCATTGCAAAGGGGATACACATACAAACCAGAGAAAGGAATGGCTCCCGACTTGCCTCCACCAGGCTGAGATACCACACTCTCTATTTAATTTGGGCATTCCAACTTCCACAAGAAAAATCAGCCAAGAAAAATTCGTCCTGATTAATGATCTTCACAGCATACTAGTCGTGATCCATTCCCCCTCTCTGCCACTTCTTATATAGAGTTCTCTTAGTGACCTAGTTTCCAAAATGCATTAATTTTTTTTTTTGCTAAATTTTTTAGTGGGAATATTCTCCCTCGTACACTTGTCACTCGATCCTTTCATTGCATCACAAATTCATTTAATTAATTTGGGACAAATTTCCAAATTCACACCCACCTAAAAAATGTTCCTAAAAACACTCCTCGATCTCCCTTTATTCCCTCACATTCCCTCTATGATTGACGCCTTTCTCAAAACTTAGTTAAGTTCATTTTTGAGGAAAGTTATCTATATATTCCTTCAATTTTCCACATTCCTTTTGCAATTAATTTCCCCTTTTATCGAAGTTGAATTTAGCAAGTTTTCACATAAAAAACCATTAATCCTTTAAGTAATTTAATCCTCCATTTAATTCTAAATTTAATTTTTACCCAGCACATTAATTTATTAAAATAAATTTTTAGTTCTCATCCTACTTAGACCTAGGCTTTAAATTCCACTAGTCTTACTAGAGTGTTTTAAGGGAATTTTGTAATTTTTAAACTTTACTCATGCAACAATTATCTTAGGGTTGACCAGATCAAAACGAGATGTTGTTTTCTAGGTACCTAGGTTCATTGAATCACCAGTTCTAACAACCATGACATTCCATTCAAGCACTATGTGCTCCAAGGTGCCACTCACCTTCAATCATGTTTCATTTATGCAATGTGCCCTTCAAAACACACTACATACGTGCTCCAAGGGTTCGACTCACATTTTGACATATTTTGGTAGACGTCATGCCCTTGGAGTCAATAGTCTATTAGGAACCTTCCTTATTGTATTGCCTTAAAATCATTGTGGTATCCGCAGTCGCCCTCTCGACATCATGGATCTCTCGAACTAGGTGTCGTTAACCTATAGTTCATTCCATGATGAGAGTGATGGTATGTTGTGGCATGGATGATATACCGCACCCTCTCCTCAATATCTTTGGTTTTTCATGCATGACCTTTTACTCCAAATGTGATTACGAGTTAGCAAGCTATCATCATCAGCATCCATCAATGCAACATTTGACAATGAAAAATCAACATCATAATATACCATTCATATGTCACATATACAATAAAAAATCCTCAAACCATAAACAATAAACTCCACATTTCGATCCGAGTCCAAGGAGATCCATCAATTCCATCAGCATCCTCAATCAATCGAGATTATTTTACACTCAAGAGAAACAGTCAATAGCACTTGTCGATACAATATAATCAAATAACATATATCATAATATCCACAACATCATCATAACCATAAGAGAAATAATCAATCATATATGAGAGCGGATCCTTGCATGCAAGTGTCCTCAAATAATAAGTCCAACTAAGTATTTGGAAGGAGGATGTTACATACACCTCCTCTTGTTTCATCATCCCAAAGTTTCACATTATACAAGTGAAAAAATAAGTATCTAATAATATCTAAGGGTCTAACAATCAAACAAAAAATGGAAACTCGGACACACATATCATATGCATCCTCCTAGGTAGTTGAGTGTGGACTATAATTTTCCTACTTCACCTTGAACTGATCCATAGGTTGATGTTGTAGTTGTCAAATGTGATGGTTTAGAAAGAGGATTGGCTCATGCATGAGTGAACTCTCTCCCAACATCCGCTAAGAAATCAAGTAAATCACATATGTAGGATCATTGATGTAAATTCACACATAGATACAAGATAATATCGATCAAATCCTAAAGGAATGAGGGAAGATTAGCCATTAGGTCCTTCAAGTATGGTCACGTGATGCGCATCAGAAAAATCCTTCTACCAATCTTGCGCTTCTTCCAACCCCTTTTCTTATCGTTTGTATTTCTTAATTTTGTCTTGGATCACCTCTGGTCTTTCTGAGACTACCATCCTCGAGTCAATCCCATATCAAAGGTATATGACATGGTCTCCCATAAAGAAACTCAAATGGAATCATCTTAATGGTTCTTTGATAACTATTGTTGTAAGCCACCTCTAGCAGTTGAAATAACTATTCCCAATGTTTATTTTGGTACAACATATGCATACACAACCTTCAAAGTTTGGTTGGTTCATTCACATCTTCCCATTTCCTTTGGGTGATATGCATTACTAAAGGATAGAATTAGGGTTCCTAAAGACTCTTGAAACTAGTCAAAATCATCCTATAAACATTGATCATTGATCAGATATGATCCTTTTGGTATGTATGGAAGTTTCAATATCTCGCTGATATAAAATATAGATATACATGGTGCCTCAATAAATTAGGTATGCCTTGAGGGTCAAAATGTGAACTCTTAAATTCGAGAGAAGTTTCAACTATCACTAAAATCAAGTCGTGCCTTCTTGTTGTAAGTGGAAATTTCCATAAATAATTCGATTGAAATGACCTCTCATTCTGATTTTGGAATAACAAGTGGACTGTAATAATCTGTTGGATGTCTATGTTCATCCTTCAGCTGGGTAACTATAGACATCTCTCCTTGAATTTGACGATTTCTGCCTATATCCCTTCAAAAATAGTAAGGGCTTAAGGTGTGTCCTCATCTTCATGACTCTGGATGAGCCATGCACACTTCTCTATGATCTTCAATTAAGATCAAAGCTTCTCAATTTGTCATTGGGTTTTAAGTAAATCTAGTTATTATATATCAAAGATCTATCATTTTCCACAATATATCTCTCAATTTTTGTGTCAACATAGTATCTTTCCTAAAAAAAATCCTTACCCTCATATATGTGTCAACGTCATGTTGTAGTTAGAATATTTTCACATAGATTAAGTTTGAAGAGGTATCACTGAAATTATGTGTGGTCTCTTACTCAATGTGTCTGCCACTCTGTTCATTGTTTCACCAAAGTAAAGATTCTCAATCATAGCAGTTCTGACCAGCGCCTTTACCGCGCATTCAAATCATTTTGCATAAAAAGGTGTTATAAACCACAATGGTCTGATTTTAGTTTGAATTTTCATCCAATTAGGTAGTGTCTCTGGAAGCAATCTACCGGGAATACACGATGGATAAAAACTCCTAATCATGCATCATGTAGTTCTCTTCATAATGTTTTAACATCCTCGTGATGTAAGCGATCACTCTACCATATTGCATGAAGACTCTACCTATTCCTTCCTTGGATCGTCAGTGCATACTAGAAGTCCTAAATCCATAGGGACTTTTAATCAATGGACCGTCGTCAAAAGTTACTTGACCCTTCGAAATTCTCTTGCACATTTCTTGGTCCACACAACTTCTTGTTCTTCTACTACTGATTCTATAATCGTATTTTCTATCTTCCAAGAACCTTTTATTGGTGTCATCGATAATATCAGCTAAACTCATGAAGCTACACACTTCCAGGGCATTCATCGATGCATAACACTCCATAATAGCCTCTACCTCTTGTTGGATCCACATCGATACCTTCTCTAAAGATAATATGCCCTAAGCAATGAATCCTCAATAGCATTGCGACCAACCAGCGCTTCTTAATAAGTTTTCTCTAAGTAACAGCGCCTTTGTAGTACCAAGGCTAAAAGTTTGTCTTGATATTGCATCATCCGAGAATATAAAAATATCATCAAGGAATGCCAGCCGATGATCGAGAAAAGTTTCCATGCCCCATCCTTCTTCTATATGAAATTAACAAAAGCACCCCAAGGCAATACACTTGGATGAATAAGTCCTAGGTCCAACAACTCCTTCGGTTTCACTTTCAACTCCTGTAAATCCCGGGGAATTAGACATCGGAAGATAAATCTTTATTGCCATCGTTTGATTCAGTTTTAGGTCGATGGTAAATTTCATATTGGATTCCGACAACATAGTTGGTAATTCTTTTAGGAATCACGTCCGCAAACTCTGGTACTACCGAAAGGTCTTCTAATCATTCTTCCATTCCCTTGACATTCGACACTAAGTATGCATATAAATTTCATCCTTGTGCATGCTCTCTTGTAGTTTTAGGGGAAGAAATGAACCTCGAGGATAATCCTTTTTCTTCATACAATCACACTTATATGTCCTCCATCGTCGCTCCAACTCAACCGCCTCATTATACCATTGAGTATCTCATCATGCGATTCCAACCGGATCCATATGGATCATGTCGTCATAATATTTTAAGATCATGATGTAATGGAATTAGAATTAGATTCTTATCTCCCAAGTTAAGGCTACAATTTGTAACCCTTCCTCCATCCTATGGCTTGGATCTCGAAATCATTTCTACATAGCCTCACTTATCTTGTTCATTCTGCTTATCGAAATCCCTTCAACGTGGTCCAGAATAAATCTCCCTAAGCACTGAGATCTAACAATTACTAAATTTTGATTGGTGAGGGTGCCTGATGCCTCAAGCATAGTGGTCCAGTGCTAGCCCTGGAGGTTATTCACCGTGATCAGGATTCCTATGCGCCTTTCCCATCTCGACCATGGTAGTGTTCCCTGTTGACCCGACCGCTCTGTCTCTTTCAAATGGAAAGTATTGCTGGCATGATGGCTCTCCACATGACCATCACCCACCTCTACAGTCGATGCTGTGTCCTGAAATGAAGCGGCTAACCCTCCAGCCTAAGATCCTAGTTTGTTTCATTGATAAGACTAAACTGCAGCTGCTAGCGGTGCTACCACGGATGCGGTGGTCCCCTGTCGGGAGCCCTCTGCTAAGGAGGCTATCATCATGGTATCGTGAATAAGGGTCCTATAGACATATATTGATACCAAGATGTCTTACATATTGACGTCCGATCTTTGTTGTACGGATGTTTATTAAGTCAGCGATCTTGTGGGATTTCTCCAGGACTCTGCATGATCCAATTTTCCCTACGCTATCAAAGGGCCCTCTTTTGGACTGCATCGTGCAATGTCCAAGGAATTTATATCCTTGCCTTCACACAAAATCTATAGTTGAGGTTGAACATGAACTTTTTGATCTCCAAATTATTCATTTTCAGATGCGTGGCATACTAAGTAGCTCCATAAATGCGGTCTCACTCGCTTATAGGACCACCTTGTCGTGAGCCTGGGCGCTATCGAGATGACACTCAATGAATTCCTATGAAATTGCTACTCCTGGAACGCTATTCCTTCAGACCTTCCCATAACTGCTCTAACGACCATGATTGAGGTATGAGCATCTTCCACCCTAGAAGAGTGCTCCCCTAGCTGAAGACTGCCATGCAGACCTTCAAGTTGTTTGAGTTATCACCGAAAATTGAAAATCACATCGCCTTATTCTCCATCCATGCCTTGGTGGCTGAGTAGTTCGTGGCACTCATGAACGCAAGAACATAATGTTTTAGAGTTCCTCTTGAATGCTACCAACACTGACTAGGGCGCTTGTACCCCTGAGTGCAAAGCGCCTAGCATATCTCAATATCTGAGGAAAGGTTATTCAAGGCCTCTGAGTATCCTTAGGCTTACCTTATCGATTATACGTCTACGCGACAATATTCTCATGATTAAGACTTTTTATTCTCCTTGGGGGTTCGCGGACCCCTCCGTCTGAGTTCTCTTGAAGAGTCTTCCTCCTCTAAATACATCATGAATTTTTGTGACATCCTCTAGCTGCGATTACCGCATGGACATATTAACATTTCAATTAGTGTTGATTATTAATCAAGGGCTTAATTCATTGCAAGGAGTGGTGATCCATAGTTGCAGCGTTGAACCAGCTCATATAGCATATGTAACAACCCCCTCCGTTATGACCACAAAGAGATAATACAACTTGTAATTTATTTATTTATTTTCTTTTAATCTTTGTCTTAGGAAATATACAACACAAATTAATAAGGACATTATTGAAAAGAGTGAAATATATAAAAACAACATTCACGCAATAACAAAAATCATGATGCAAAGCCGAGACATCACCGCCATAAATGACGAACCCAATCGACGCAATATCATAATAATAGCAGCCCATAATTAGTGCATTTATACAATTAATCATGATGCACAAGTAGTCTAACTATTCGCATAACCATCCTTCATCATATTAAATTTTCATTGAGCGCTAGAAGAATAACATCAAGACCATCAATCCTAACATCAACTAACCAAGGCACCCAAGAAATATCAATTTATTTTGAGGTGCAAACCCCAAACGCACATGCCATCATCCGTAATAAATTTTTAATATCGGTCAAGGGACTAAAATCTAACCATATGGTACGTTATAAATCAATGCGCGCATGGAGTCCAAATCCTCAACTAGCCATACATCATACCAATGAACTGCGCACAATAATTCTATTCAGATCCATCCTTTACACCTCAATGATTTGAGGCGCCAGGAACTTCACTTAAAAAATTCATAAAGGTGCAAGAGAATACCATTGAGAATCAATCATACCTCAATACTAATGAAGACTTATTAGTAACCAAATGTTAATTAATCTCATGATCTAGTATGTATGGTGCAAGGGAAACTAAACCATAAATTCAACATACATCACAATAAACATAGGTGCAAAAGTGCCAACCATTTAAATCAGTGCGCGCATTCAATCTAATAGCAGGATCAGCGGTTATTCTTGCAAAATCAATGCACAAGATTAACTACCCATTAATCATGGCGCAACGACTTCAATTATTCGCTAAGCAATTACACTAGGTCAAGAAATTATTCCACGACCTATTCTTGTTAGGTAATATTTGTATCAAAAGAGAAATACCATCTAAGTACGTGATAAGGGTGGTTGACCAAGACCCCACATCAGAATTAAGAATTGAATAATAAAAATAATAAACCATTAACCACATGGTTGAATGGTGAAATACCATAATCATATAGTACAAATTGAATACAAGAAGGATACTCAACTTATCAATTTGAAATTCTAATCCATAATTTCTTAAAATGAATAAAAATCGGAATGGTAGTTTTTCAGTTGGGGCCAACACAATTTGATCGACCAAGTCTCAACATAGCTAAATGAAGGCCATTATCAAAGTATGAGGGAGCAATTAAGGAATCTAAGGAAACAAAATTGAAAGGTCTGAATTCAATGCCCAGTCGCAGGTCGAATTACATGGCACAACAATTAAATAATTTAATTTAAAAAAAAGCGGTCCGAAATCAAATTCCCAATCCCAAAATGGATTACATGGCACAAAAATTTAAGAATTTAATTTAAAACAAAAACTAAGGGTCTGAAATCAACGCCCAATCGCAGAATGGATTACATGGCACAAAAATTTAAGCATTTAATTTAAAACAAAAACTAAGGGTCTGAAATCAACTGGTTGAATGGTGAAATACCATAATCATATAGTACAAATTGAATACAAGAAGGATACTCAACTTATCAATTTGAAATTCTAATCCATAATTTCTTAAAATGAATAAAAATCGGAATGGTAGTTTTTCAGTTGGGGCCAACACAATTTGATCGACCAAGTCTCAACATAGCTAAATGAAGGCCATTATCAAAGTATGAGGGAGCAATTAAGGAATCTAAGGAAACAAAATTGAAAGGTCTGAATTCAATGCCCAGTCACAGGTCGAATTACATGGCACAACAATTAAATAATTTAATTTAAAACAAAACTGAAGGTCCGAAATCAAATTCCCAATCCCAAAATGGATTACATGGCACAAAAATTTAAGAATTTAATTTAAAACAAAAACTAAGGGTCTGAAATCAACGCCCAATCGCAGAATGGATTACATGGCACAAAAATTTAAGCATTTAATTTAAAACAAAAACTAAGGGTCTGAAATCAACGCCCTCTCGTAGAAGGAATTACATGGCACAATGATTAAATCATTTAGCTAGACAAAAACTGAAGGTAAGAATTCAAACGCCAAATCCCAAAATGAATTGTATGGCACAATAAGGTAAGCATTTAATTTAAAACAAAAACTAAGGGTTTGAAATCAATGCCCCACCGCAGAAGGATTATATGGCACAGTAAGGTAATAATTTAATATAAAACAAAAACCAAAGGTATGTGTCTCTTTGACTCTTTGTGCATGTGCATGAAACACATAATTCGTGCTATGAAGGAACATTTAGTGAGTGAAAACTCCTAGATATGGAGACCCCATTGCTGATAAAAATACGAAAAACGCTAGGATATGGAGAGAATGAAATGCCAAAAGCGCAGAGAATCTAAAACGTAGGGAGATCTCGTTTTACTTAGCAGGACATCATTGGGCAATTTTTAAGCATGAATATGCAGTGCAAAAATACTTGTATACACAAAGGCTGAGGAAGCAACTGATGGGGTAAGGAAAGGAATTCACGGGGCAAAATTGAAGCGTGAAATTGTTGTATAATTTACCAATAACCACAGGGAAAAAAATGGGAAAATAAACAAAGGTTAAACCACATTAGAAGGAAAGGAACCTACAGATAACTTGTGGCTGAGATAAAGGGGAGGGATTCACAAGAGGTTCTGGCCAAGAAGAATTAAAAATATGCAGGCCTACTATCACATCTTTTGGCAGAGAAAAAAAGAACCCAATAATATAACACAGGCAACCACATTTGTTGTGCAACCCAAAAACACGCCAGGTGACTGTTCTCTACACAAAGGAGATCTGTGAGTGATCCATCCAGCTACACACACAAAGAAAAAATGCAGAGTACAAAAATGGGGCTCCGGACAAGCGATTCCTTGGCTGTGCAGAACCATGTAAAACCCAACTCCAAGTCTGAGGGAGATCAAAATTTGGTGTATAAAAAAGTGTAAAACTAACTCCAAACACTATCACACTCAAGGCATCACAATCCACTTTATTTTGCGTAGGGTCAAGAGAAAAAAAACAAGCGATGAGACTTTAAATCTGCAACGCAGCACAAATATATTGGGCAGCGAAGATCGATTAAAACCAAAAGCTGAGACAACAATGTAGAGGTAAGAAAAAACACAGTGGAGCCAGAGAATTTGGAACGCAAGCTAAGTACTGGGTGAGACAAGAAGGTGCAGAAATATAAACATATTCCAAGGTGTTGAGATAGTAATGGAGTTTCACAATCTGAGCGAGTAGGAGGTAAAACACTCAAAGCTGTTAAATATAATGTAACCTCAACAGGCTGACTGTACACTGCCAGCTATCCTAGCCAACTGTACTTTCTATTCTTGATTTTCTTGAGCCTATTTAGCTCAGCTATTTCCCTTTGCATAGTACACTTCTTTAGACTTACTTCTCATTGTACTCTTCTTCATATAGTCTAATATACTGTTTTTTGTTCTTTGATTCACAATTTATCATGGTATCAGAGCTACAGTAGTAAGCCTCTTCACACAGGCTGGAGAGAAACACGATCCTCACAGCGCAGAGCTTCATGGATCTTGAGATCATGCGACAAAGACTTTTCACAAGGCTTGGAGAGTTGTCTATAATACTCTCTAAATATCGTTGTAAGAAGCTCATGCGCCAAAGCAGAGCATACAACGCTCGAAATATCAAGGACAAAGAAAGTGCAGAAGAAGAAACTTTAAAGATTCTTGTAATTTTCAAGAATCGTCAAAGAATTCATGAAGAAGAGCTTCAGAAGGCAGGAACGTTGAAGATTTCATAGAATTTGTTCAAATTTGTGAAATATTGCTGCAGAAGGCATCATCGTTTAAATATTTTTTGAAATCTCTCAAATCTGTCAAAGATTGCAGCAGAGAACAAAGAGTTCATGAAATTCTTTCAAATCTTTGAAAGATTCACAAAAATTTTCTTCCGCAGAAGAAAATTCCGTCAAATGCAGCGAAGATCGCATCTAATGTGTAAAGAACATCCATTGAGGCCGTAAGATTTGTCCTGCGAATGGATCGAGAGCGGGAAACCAGTTCAAAAGGGACGAATAAAGCATGAAAAAGGGGAAATAATTTTAGTCGGCAGATCTTGCGCAAAGGACCGACATCCGTTGGATCAACGAGAAAGTGCACGAGGTTTAGTCCTCTGGAGCACACATGAGAAATTTTGTCTTGAGAAGTTGCGAAATCCCGACATCATCTGGACCATCCATCAAGAAACACGTGGCAAGATCTCGACATTTCGTTGACTCGCAGGTCTAAAGGTCAGAAGACTGTCGTGAGAATTCACGAATCGCGAGATCACGAGTCATTCTGGACGGTTGGATCGAGAAAGATTGTGAGCCGTCGATATTTTCCCATAGCAAAATCGAGGATCGGGAGTTGGACGAGCAAAGGAGACTGCTCTCCAAAACTCCGATACGCGAAATCCCGACATCACATATCGCGAAATCCTAAGAGGATTGTCAGTCGTCCATATCAGAGGACAGGTGGCAGTAGATCCAAGTGCCATCATTTTTGGCATCTTGGAGTTTGGGATATCGGAGGTCTTATTGATGAAAGGTCACGACAGTCCACGGCGAAACCCGAAATCTCGAAAATATCATGGTCGTCCATTTATTCGGACACGTGGCGGACATCAAGGAAGCCGTCGGTATTTCAACTACCAGGGTTTCAAGTTGCAGAGGATTTGGAGTCGCAAGTTGTGATATCCCAAGGTTGAATCAGGACTGTCCATATTAAGGGGACATGTGGCATAAATCCGAGGGCTCGAAAAAGTCCCGAAAGGGGAGAGTCCATCGATGCATCGGGATTCGGCGTTTCGCGAATCTTGAGGAGAAGAAGCACGAGCATTTCAGAACTGCGAAGTTTGAAATCTCGAAAGATGGAAAGCTCCATTATAGGGCCCAGCTGACCTCATATCATCAAAATGAAGGATTGGGAATCTCTACGGTGAAATCCCCGAAGCAAACTTGAGCAGCCCATCTGTTGGGATGCGTGGTGGAGATCAAAGCAATCGGGAAATTTTCCAAAAGGAAAGGTCATCCATCGTGAAATCGAGGATCGGGAAATCGAGGATTCCGTGGACAAGAGGTCCAATACATTTCGACTCTCGAAACCCCGAATCCTGATAAGAGGTTTGACTGCGGTCTTATGAGTTCTGGTCATAAGATCTGGACCGTCAGATCATAGGAAGATCTGGACCGTTGAATTGTTCAAAGGAAAATTTCGCATTTTGGCAATTTTGAAAGACAAAGAACCGGAAAAGCCCGTAGCGCTTTAACATCAAGGCGTGTGGTCACATTGCACAGTGACTAAGGCCAAATTTGAGGCCGATAAGCTCTCTTCGGCCATCGACAAATCGACATTTCGGCAATCAGAAGATTGGAGACTTCAAAGGTCTCGTCTAACGGAGTTCCGACACCACTGCAAATTACACACAGGAGACAGGTAAGTAAGATTTTTTTTTCTCTGTTTTGCTGAATTCTTTAAAAGATGGCGACATCTAGCAATTTAGGACCAACTCAGGGTCTGATTCTTCTTGGAAAGAACTATGACTTCTGGTCTCTTCGGATGAAATCCTTCTTGCAAGCACGAGAGTGTTGGGAACCCGTGGATCTTGGATATGTGGAACCAGATCTAACAACCCTTTCTGCTATGACAAATCCGTAGAGAATTGCTCAGGCAACACTGAGGAGCAAAGAAAATAAAGATAAATTCTGGATTCAAAATTCTGTGGATGACTCAATTTTCTCAAAAATCACAGGCGCTAGTACTTCAAAACAGTCCTGGGACATCCTTAAATCTTCCTACCAAGGAAATGACAGGGTCAAAACAGTTAAACTGCAGACCTTGAGAACGCAATTCGAGACTCTAAGGATGACAGAGTCCGAAAATGTGGATCAGTTCATGACTAGAGTCATGGGCATCGTGAACCAGATCAAATTGACTGGTGAAACCATCACTGATCAACACATTGTTGAGAAAATCCTCAGAAGTTTACCAAAGAAATTTGAAATGGTTGTAACAACAATCCTTGAAT
>SNQJ01S0114547.1:19648-47844 GCA_010110895.2 Picea sitchensis
TATCAATATATGTCTATAGGACCCTTATTCACGATACCATGATGATAGCCTCCTTAGCAGAGGGCTCCCGACAGGGGACCACCGCATCCGTGGTAGCACCGCTAGCAGCTGCAGTTTAGTCTTATCAATGAAACAAACTAGGATCTTAGGCTGGAGGGTTAGCCGCTTCTATTTCAGGACCAATAGTACTGGACCAGAGGTGGGTGATGGTCATGTGGAGAGCCATCATGCCAGCAATACTTTCCATTTGAAAGAGACAGAGCGGTCGGGTCAACAGGGAACACTACCATGGTCGAGATGGGAAAGGCGCATAGGAATCCTGATCACGGTGAATAACCTCCAGGGCTAGCACTGGACCACTATGCTTGAGGCATCAGGCACCCTCACCAATCAAAATTTAGTAATTGTTAGATCTCAGTGCTTAGGGAGATTTATTCTGGACCACGTTGAAGGGATTTCGATAAAGGTAGTCGAACAAGATAAGTGAGGCTATGTAGAAATGATTTCGAGATCCAAGCCATAGGATGGAGGAAGGGTTACATATTGTAACCTTAACTGGGGGATAGTATAACGAATTCTGACCTACATCATGATCTTAAAATATTATGACGACATGATCCATATGGACTGGTGGGAATCGCATGATGAGATACTCAATGGTAATATGAGGCGGTTGAGTTGGAGCGACGATGGAGGACATATAAGTGTGATTGTATGAAGAAAAAGGGGATTATCCCTGAGGTTCATTTCTTCCCTAAATCTACAAGAGAGCACACACAAGGATGAAATTTATATGCATACTTAGTGTCGAATGTCAAGGGAATGGAAGAATGATTAGAAGACCTTTCGGTAGTACCAGAGTTTGCGGACGTGATTCCTAAAAGAATTACCAACTATGTTGTCGGAATCCAATATGAAATTTACCATCGACCTAAAACCTGGAACTGAAACGATGGCAATAAAGACTTATCGGATGTCGACCCCTGATTTACAAGAGTTGAAACTGAAACTGAAGGAGTTGTTGGACCTAGGACTTATTCATCCAAGTGTATTGCCTTGGGGTGCTTTTGTTAATTTCATATAGAAGAAGGGTGGGTCATAGAGACTTTTCTTGACTATCGTCAAGTATTCCTTGATGATATTTTTATATTCTCGGATGATGCAATATCAAGACAAACTTTTAGCCTTGGTACTACAGTGTTACGAGAGAAAAACTTACAAGAAGTGGTCGCAATGCTATTGAGGATTCATTGCTTAGGGCATATTATCTTTAGAGAAGGTATCGATGTGGATCCAACAAAGTTAGAAGCTATTATGGAGTGTTATGCATCGATGAATGCCCTGGAAGTGTGTAGCTTCATGGGTTTAGCGGGATATTATCGACAATTCGTCAAAGGTTCTTGGAAGATAGAAAATACGATTATAGAATTGCAGTAGAAGAACAAGAAGTTGTGTGGACCAAGAAATGTGCAAGAGAATTTCGAAGGGTCAAGTAACTTTTGACGACGAATCCAATACTAAAAGTCCTCGGCATGGACGAGGACTTCTAGTATGCACTGACGCATCCAAGGAAGGAATAGGTAGAGTCTTCATGCAATATGGTAGAGTGATCGCTTACATCACGAGGATGTTAAAACATTATGAAGAGAACTACATGATGCATGATTAGGAGTTTTTATCCATCGTGTATTCCCAGAGATTGTCGAGACACTACCTAATTGGATGAAAATTCAAACTGAAAATAGACCATAGTGGTTTACAACACCTTTTTATGCAAAATGATTTGAATGCGCGGTAAAGGCGCTGGTCAGAACTGCTATGATTGAGAATTCCTACTTAAAAGGAACAATGAACAGAGTGGCAGACGTGTTGATTCGAAGACCATGCATATTTTCAGTCATACCTCTTCAAACGAATCTATGTGAAAATATTCTAACTACAACATGACGTTGACACATATATGAGGGTAAGGATTTTTTTTAGGAAAGATACTATGTTGACACAAAAATTGAGAGATATATTGTGGAAAATGATAGATCTTTGATATATAATAACTAGATTTACTTAAAACCCAATGACAAATTGAGAAGCTTTGATCTTAATTGAAGATCATAGAGTAGTGTCCATGCCTCATCCAGGAGTCATGAAGATGAGGACACACCTTAAGCCCTTACTATTTTTGAAGGGATATAGGCAGACATCGTCAAATTCAAGGAGAGATGTCTATAAGGTCGGCAGTTGAAGGATGAACATAGACATCCAACAGGATTATTACAACCACTTGTTATTCCAAAATCAGAATGAGAGGTCATTTCAATCGAATTATTTATGGAAATTTCCACTTACAACAAGAAGGCACGACTTGATTTTAGTGATAGTTGAAACTTCGACGAAGAGTTCACATTTTGACCCTGTGCATACGACGCATGAGGCACCATGTATATCTATATTTTATATCAGCGAGATATTGAAACTTCCATACATACCAAAAGGATCTTATATGATCAAGGATCGATGTTTATAGGATGATTTTGGACTAGTTTCCAAGAGGCCTTAGGAACCCCACTTAACTTTAGTACGACATATCACCCAGAGGAAAATGGGAAGACAGAATGAACCAACCAAACTTTGGAAGGTTGTGTTGTGTATGCATATGTTGTACCAAAATAAACATTGGGAATAGTTATTTCAACTGCTAGAGGTGGCTTACAACAATAGCTATAAAAGAACCAATAAGATGGCCCCATTTGAGTTTCTTTATGGGAGACCATGTCATATGCCTTTGATATGGGATTGACTCGAGGATGGTGTCCTGGTAGGACCAGAGGTGATCCAAGTATTGTACGAAGAAATACAAACGATATGAAAAGGGTCGAAAGAAGCGCAAGATCAATAGAAGGGTTTTGTCGATGCGCATCACGTGACCATACTTGAAGGACCTAATGGCTAATCTTCCCTCATTCCTTTAGGATTTGATCGATATTATCTTGTATCTATGTGTGAATTTACATCAATGATCCTACATATGTGATTTACTTGATTTCTTAGCGGATGTTGGGAGAGAGTTCACTCATGGCGGAGCCAATCCTCTTTCTAAACCATCACATTTGATAGCTACAACATCAACCTATGGATCAGTTCAAGGTGAAGTAGGAAAATTATAGTCCACACTCAACTACCTAGGAGGATGCATATGATATGTGTCTGGAGTTTCCATTTTTGTTTGATTGTTAGACCCTTAGATATTATTAGATACTTATTTTTTCACTTGTATAATGTGAAACTTTGGGATGAAGTTTAAAACAAGAGGAGGTGTATGTAACATCCTGCTCTTGTGAACACTTAGTTGGACTTATTATTTGAGGACACTTGCATGCAAGTGATCTGGTTTCATATATGATTGATTATTTCTCTTATGGTTATGATGATGTTGTGGATATTATGATATGTTATTTGATTATATTGTATCGACAAGTGCTATTGACTGGTTTCTCTTGAGTGTAAAATAATCTCGATTGATTGAGGATGTTGATGGAATTGATGGACCTCCTTGGACTCTGGATCGAGTCAGGGAGTTTATTGTTTATGGTTTGAGGATTTTTTTTATTGCATATGTGACATATGAATGGTATATTATGATGTTGATTTTCGATTGCTGAAATGTTGCATTGATGGATGAAGGATGATGATAGCTTGCTAACCAGAATCACATTTGGAGTAAAAGGGTCATGCATGAAAACCAAAGATATTGAGGGAGAGGTGTGGCATCATCCATGCCACAACATACCATCACTCTCATCATGGAATGAACTATAGGTTAACGATTACCTAGTTCGAGAGATCCATGATGTCGTGAGGGCAGACTGTGATAGTCACTCACAATGATTTTAAGGGGCACACAATAAGGAAGGGTCCTAATAGACTATTGACTCCAAGGGCATGACGTCTACCAAAATATGTCAAAATGTGAGTCGAACCCTTGGAGCACGTAGTGCGTTTTGAAGGGCACATTGCATAAATGAAACATGATTGAAGGTGAGTGGCACCCTTGGAGCACATAGTGCTTCTTGAATGGAATGTCATGGTTGTTAGAACTGGTGATTCAATGAACCTAGGTACCTAGAAAACAACATCTCGTTTTGATCTGGTCAACCCTAAGATAATTGTTGCATGAGTAAAGTTTAAAAATTACAAAATTCCCTTAAAAACAATTTTAGTAAGCCTAGTTGAATTTAAAGCCTAGGTCTAAGTAGGACATGAGAACTAAAAATTTATTTAATAAATTAATAAAAGGGGGAAAAATAAAATTTAGAATTAAATGGAGGATTAAATTACTTAAAGGATTAATGGTTTTTTATGTGAAAAACTTGCTAAATTCGAACTTCGACAAAAGGGGAAATTAATTGCAAAAGGAATGTGGAAAATTGAAGGAATATAGTATAGATAACTTTCCTAAAATGAACTTAACTAAGTTTTGAGAAAGGCGTCAATCATAGAGGGAATGTGAGGGAATAAAGGGAGATCGAGGAGTGTTTTTAGGAACATTTTTAGGTGGGTGCAGGAATTTGGAAATTTAATCAAATTAATTAAATGAATTTGTGATGCAATGAAAGGATCGAGTGACAAGTGTACGAGGGAGAATATTCCTAATAAAAATTTAGCAAAAAAAAATTAATGTGCATTTTGGAAACTAGTCACTAAGAGAACTCTATATAAGAAGTGGCAGAGAGGGGGAATGGATCACGACTAGTATGCGTAAGATTACACTGACGGAATTTTTCTTGGCTGATTTTTCTTGTGGGAGTTGGGATGCCCAGCTCAAATAGAGAGTGGTATCTCAACCTTGTGAGGCAAGCTGGGAGCTATCTTTCTCTGGTTTGTATGTGTATCCCCTTTGCAACATGGGGGGCTAAGGGGGAAGAAGAGTACCCCTAGCGTTGGCTGGGAGCTACTGGTGAGATCTCAACGATTAGCAAGAAGGGGTTGGACATAGCACAAGCATGGGACAACCATTCGGATTATGCACCTTCAGTTACGGTACTCGTGTTAAATTTTTTCATTTAAAAGTAGTTTAAAAGAAAATTTATATGTAAATTTATACGTTGAAGAAATTGTAATGGTTCCCTCAAGCGGGATGGATGTTCTCTTGTGTTCTTGATATGATAATGAAAAGGAATGTGGTTTATTTTAAAATCTTGTGGTTTTCCTTCACCATCGTTGCATCCAGCGTACTCTCCACCTTGAGTGTTTTACCTCCTACTTGCTCAGATTGTGAAACTCCATTAATATCTCTGCGCCCTGGAATATTTTTATATTTTTGCACCTTCTTGTCTCGCCCAGTACTTATCTTGCATTTCAAATATTTGGTTCCACTACATTTTTTCTTACTTCCACATTGTTGTCTCAACGTTTGGTTTTAATTGATCTTCGCTGCCCAATTTATTTTATGTTGCCTTGCGGATTTAGAGTCTCATCACTTGTTTTTATACCCTTTACCCTGCGACAAATAAAGGGTATTGTGATTCCTTGAGTGTGAGAGTGTTTGGAGTTATTTTTACACTATTTTATACACCAAATTTTGAGCTTTCTCAGACTTGGCATTGGGTTTTACATGTTTCTTCACAGCCTACGACTCGCTTGTCCGAAGCCGCCTTTGTGTACTTTGCATTTTTTGTTTTGTGTGTAGTTGGATGGATCATTCACAGATCTCCTATGTGTAGAGAAAGGTGGTCTAGCTTGTTGCTTGGTTGCACAACAAATGGGGTTCCCTGCATTATATTATTGGGTTTTTTTTTCTCTGCCAAAAGATGTGAGAGAAGGCGTGCATATTTTTAATTCTTCTTGGCTAGAACCTCTTATGCAGCCCTCCCCTTTACCTCAGCCACAAGTTATATGGAGTTTCCTTTCATTCTTATGTGGTTTAATCTCATAGTTTCCCATTGTTTTCCCTACTATTATTGGTAAATTATACAACAATTTCTTGCTTCAATTTTGCTCCATGAATTCCTTGCCTTACTTAGTTGATTGCTTCTTCAACCTCTGCATTTACAGGTATTTTCTCACTTCATTTTCGTTCTTAAAACTCACCCAATGACACACTACTACGTACAATGAGAGATCCCTACATTTTAGATTCTCTGTGTTTTTGGCATTTCATTCTCTTCAGATCCCGACGTTTTTGTTTTGTTATCTCTCTAGATCTAGGAATTTGCACTCACTAACCATTCCTTCACATCATGAATTTTGTGTTGCATGTGCATGCATAGAGAGTGAGAGAGACATAGACCTTTGGTTTTTGTTTTATATTAAATGCTTACTGTTATAGAAATATTTTCCTCACCCTATGCAATATTGCACATAAGGCCTTTTTCTATTTACCTATTCAGACTGATCATCCCTGTTTGTAAAATCCATAGCTAAAAATACATATTTTTTCACATGTACGCATCTTTCCTACTATACAACATGTGTATACGTAGGCTGCTCCACTACAGCCCGCGTACATCGAGATTTGTACCAAAAAATGAAAATCAATGTCGGGTTTCCATGTCACGACAGGAGATCTATAATCCTTGGCCTTCCATATACTGGAAATGTTTCGAATCAACCCTTCAGTTCCATTCTAAAGGCTATAAATGGGCAAATTCCGAGCTATGGAAAGGGGAGAAATAATTCAACTTTGAGAGCAAAGTTATTCTGGATAAATTATTTACTTCATATTCAGTTTGCATCCCTTTGTCCTTTAAGTCTGAACATAGTGTTCAGCCCCCAAAATCTTCCCTTATTGATTGACAACCTCATTGCTTCTCTATTATGAGCTTGCCTTTGGTGGAGGATTGAAGTGGTGGAGGCCCAGTTGGAAGGAACTTAGTTTCTCGGTTCTGAACTTTTCTGACACAGAAATATATAATATTTTCACTTATGCTGATCATTTATTAATATAAATACTCCTTTCTCATTCAATTGATATCTCACAAATATTTTAGTTATTATCCATGGGAATATTTGCTATGTATATTAATGGATTATGCTATCTAATTTGATAACCTTTTATATTATCACCATATTCTTTCTTTTCTTGGTTGTTGAGAACTAGTTGTAGATATATAGCTTTTGGTCAAAGTGCTCAATGGTGGACTTCATTGAACATATGGACGAGGTAGTCATAACTTTTGGTCAAAGTGCTCAATGGTGGACTCCATTGAACATATGGACGAGGTAGTCATGTTTCTTATCTCTTGCAATATGTTGACACACCTACCACACTTAGAGGGGGGTGAATGGAGTGTGGGGATATTTTTCCCAAAAACTTCCCCTTTACACAAAACTCATTAGTTAGCATTCACATTTACTCATTACTCATTGTTGTCATTAATAATCAGTTAGGATGTGAATACATATCAGCAACATATATCAGCAATATATCATCAACAAATCATCTCCACAAGGAACACAAGGAAAACAAAGAACACAACATGTATGTACAATTTTTTCTTTTATTATGGACTACACCCGTAGGGTTTTTCAGCAACAACCTAATAGAGTACAACTCTACAAGAGCACCATCTCTATATGAAAGACTAATCTTACATTCTCATATTCAACTCAGAGATGAGGCAACAATCCTCAACAAATATCAACTGTACTCCATAAACAAGAGCATCAACCATGCACCAACCCTGTACAAACAACCTCAGAATCAACCTGTACTATAAACAAGTGCATCCAACCATGTACCAAGTATATACCAATCATGTGTAAAATACTCTACCAATTGATAAAAATTCAACATCATCAACTATACACCTCACATGTATGTGCCAACTATCAACTTCTTGTCTTAACCATGACTAGTTTTGATTAGTCAACAACCCTAACTTGAAATAATCATAACTTTGTACTTGTAATTTAATAAAGATCTGAAACTCCATACAAAATGTTATTCAAGGTGTTTTATGAAATTCCTCCAAGTGGCACTACTCTTGAACCTCCCATAAAAGGAGTTATAGAAAAATGGCATTACCTTGTTGAATTCCTCTCGCTTTTATTCTAGAGAGAAACCTTGTAGAGCTGCCCCACACAAAATATTTGATGAAATGATTTTAAACTATTATAGAGAATACTACAGACTATACCCTAACCAAAAATTTGGTCTCATTGAATTTGGATCTGTTATGAAGAAGTTAAGGGGCGCTTGTACCGTGTAACACTTGATTTTGACTAGTTTCGTGACTAGCCACAAACCCTATTTTCCATAAGGAGTGTAATCCAAGAAATAAAAATAACTAATAAGTTGAATAATATTTAACCACATATACTTGTATATGTTTTCTCATTTGAATAGCAATTTCAAGATCTAAATAATGAAACAAGCAAGGAAATGGTAAGATGACCTCAGAATAACATACCTTAGAAAGCACCATCAAAAGAATTTATCCTTCCTTGCATTTAGGCCTTCTTCACTTTCCTCGCACTGGCTTATATATTCTTGGTTACCTCAGTCACCTATAGATATTCACATCCTCAAGTGTTCCACACACAAAAATGCTCAAGAATCTCTCACAAGAAGTTCTCCATCAATACTCCAAAAATATATTCCCACAAGAAGCTCTCCTATCCACAAAAAGGATGATCTAAGAGACCATTGCTATCTTATTTATACTTTCATCCTTTAGGTCACTTTTAACCCATTTTTAGGTCACTAAACCCATTTCTAGGTCACTTAACTTATTTTCCTATTTTTAGGGTTAACCACTTCCATAAATAGAAAGTTATACAATACTTTAACATTTAAATATTCCTTCTGATTTTGTCACCTTAATTTATCATTTATTGATTTTGTCACTTCTCTTGATTATTTAAATAATCCACCTTTGAATTTGTCACTTCAATTTAACATTTAAATAATATTAACACATTTCTAGGTCACTTAACCTATTTTCCTATTTTAGGGTTAACCACTTTCCATAAATATTCCTCTTGATTTTGTCACCTTACTTATCATTTCTGATTTTGTCACTTCTCTTGATTATCTAAATAATCCACCTTTTAATTTTTCACCTTTAATTTATCATTTAAATAATAATATTAACCCATTTCGGTGGTCATCACTTAACCTATTTTCCCTTATTTTTAGGTTAACCACTTTCCATAAATATTCCTTCTTGATTTTGTCACCTTATTTTATCATTTCTTCTTTAGGGTCACTTTGACTTCCTTTGACCTTTGGGATCTCAATCCTTCATGTGGGGTCCTTCATCTTCGTAAGGACTTAACTCTCAAACCATGAGGAGTTATGTGACATTCCACATATGACTTAAAATGGCATGACAAGCATTATCCATCTAGGATAGTTTCTGCCAACAATTTCCTTTTTATCTTCATTTCATTATTCCTCATACAAGCATCGGTCCTCCAACCATTATTCTAGGATAATTCAATCCATAAAGCATCTTCCCCTGAGGGACATGCTTAAAGCTACAACATAAGGGGACCACTTTAGAGTTCATCAATTTGTACACCTTATCAATCATGATAAGACAATAATGAGAGCATAATCCTCCAACCATTCTTCTAGGATAACTCAATCGCAGTGCCGCCTCCGTGAGGGTTTCACCATAAGGGGACCACTTTGGAGTTCATCCATTTGTGCACCTATCAATCATGATAAGAAAATAATGAGTCATCTATACATTTTTCCAACAATGCATCATATACCAATGGAAACTTATTATCATCCATTCTTCATCATGTATCAATGACAACTCATTGATTCATCTTCATCTATGCATTCTCATCAAGGAAAATACATATTATATTACAAAATCATCAATCAATCAATCCCTTTGACATCAATCAATCACTTGACATCAATCAATCAATGGTTACCAATCAATGAAACCATTGGCATCACCGACAACACATGATCCAATCATCTCCCTTTGGCATTGATGGCAATACCAACATTGATGTCAACACTAATTACTAATTATTGATGTCAACATGTAGATAATGACATGTTCTACATCAATAGTCAATAATGTGACTATATCTCCACATCAATCTCTCCCCATCAATAGACATCAATCACAATGTCAAAATATCTCTCCCTTTGACATCAATGGCAAAGGGCCATTCTCCCTCTTGGGGCTGCTCCTGCTTTGAAGTCTCCTAAATGTCTCCTATCTGAATTCCTTTGATCTTCCTCCTAATAATATCTCCCCTTTGAACAAGGTATATCTCTGATGTAATGTTGAAAATACATCAACATACTCCCCCCTGTGACCAACGCTCCCCATGGAATTATGCCTATGTGCTCTTTTTTTTCAAATATAGGTCTCTTTCTAGGTATGCATCCGATAAATATCTCCTCCTAGAATCCATGGAAGAAGAATGATTCCCTATATATGTATCTCCCTATCTTATCTGCAAGATGAACAATATGATACCATATGACGATCCTTGACATGTTCATGCATCAAACTTGTGCCATACCATTCATCATGAAACAAAAATATATGTCAACAATGAAATAGAGAATCATGAATAATATATCCACCTGCGCATCATCATGTACCAAATGTGCCCACCATGCAATAACATAACATCCATGTACATCAACAATGTGCCAAAAGATATCATCCATGAAATGGATCAACCATATGCCAACGTGTGTATCTACCAATATGCCAACATGCATCTACCAACATGCCAAACAATGCATCTATCAATATGATAAACAAATACCATCCATGAGTGTACCATCATGATCATTACTTGCACAAAGAAAGTATATCAACGATGTGTCAATAAGCTAAGACTTTAATAATGTACAACATGACTATCAACTACATGTCTCAATTCCAGCCCATCCACATGAAAATGCATGCACCATGATATCCAACAATACCATATGCTTCCACATACATCATAAGATATATCAATGAAACTTCAAAAAGTACCATCCATGTACTCTAACAGATCAACATCAAACCATACCAAGGGTTAGTGCCATGCACCTGACATTTTATTTTAAATAATCCAATAGATGAACAGTTAAACATGCAACAAATAGTGTCAAAACCAACAACAAACAATGTCAATCTCGCATCAGAAAGTTATACTCATCACATCAAACCTAAAGCCATGTGCATTGCCTTTTCCCAAGGTTTTACAACAAACATGCGGCCCGCTGCACAAATGAGTGCATGTGTATGCAACCTATTCAAGATCAGCATGCGTGTACACGCAACTGTCACCACTTGAGTTACCTACGGTGCCTTTTAGTAAATGGCACATTTGAGCTTCCTTTGACTTTCATTCTGATCTCACCGCTTCTGCCTTCTTCACCCATTTCTGTAGATGATCCTTCTCTTCAGAATTTGAGCTATGAGTATCCATCTTTCAAAGATGTCTCCCTTCTTGCTTCATTCCTTCTTCTAGCCATGCTTATGAAGTCCTCATCATGTATTCTTTCATGTTCTAAGACTCTGATTTGTACAAATCCACTACCAAAGCATCTCATAGAGTTACAAAGAACATAAATATGTCCTATTCGATCATTATATCCAACACCTTTGTGGTGTTATAGAATCTTGATTATATATTACTCATAAGATCTACATTCAAAAGCTTTGTGACCATATCCATGACATGAATAACAACGCCCATGAAAAAATATTCCATACCTTTGTTTTGGTGTCCCAAAATGTCTTCTTGATTTCTTCCTTTGCTTTGTTCTTTTGAAATCTTTTTTGTGTGGTAGATGGTTGTTTTGCAACATTATCTTATTTTTTTTATGGACTTACCTCATGCTTCTTTGAGGTGCTTTCAACATGTGTATCTTCTCCTTTGTATCCAAGACCTGATTTATCACATGATGGTCTTTGACTTTCCAAAATTCGATCCAAGATTCGGGTGGAGCTATTCACGAATTTGTTTGACTTTTCCACCTTCTTTCTAAGGTCAACACTCTCAGCTTTGTTGATGGGCTTAAATCCTAATCGGCCCATCAATCGGGAGAGTGGAACCAACCCCGGTTGTCTAATAACTCAAGCCGTTTGGGATGAACTACACTTCGACAAGTTTAGCGGCTCCGTTAGCTTATCTAAGTCCTAAGAAAACAAAGAAAACAAATCTAAACTAACTAATTTAACTAAAAACAAATAAAACAAACTAACAAATCCAATCTAACTATTACTAACTATTAACCTAAATATAACTTATTCACAAAATGTACAATATCTATAATTTACATTTGAATAAAACCCGAAAAACTCATTAATATTCCTACCCTAAGACAGAGAGATATATTTTATATTTTATAATTTTATGAACATAAATAAAACAGAAAAACTAACTTAAAATAAAAACTAATCTAAACTACAACATAGACTAACTAAAATACTAATAAATATACTAAACAAATAAATAACAAACCTGACCGCTGAGTCCATTTTTGTGCTTCCATAAACCATACTTTTGCCTTTTTATTTACCCATTTTTCCTTCATTTTATCCAACATTTCTCATAAAATAGCCTATGTATATATTTGTCATTCTTGGTTTTTAGAATTGAATTTTCTAAATTTTAGCATTAAAATTGAAATTTAATGAATTAAATGATTTGACCAAACTCCCGTAAAAGCTCTGTGGTTTGTGTACTTGCAGGACACCTAGGAGAAATCTAACACTTGGGTTGTGTTCCCAGATGTACAAGGATGGATAATTAGCTATCATATTCAAAATCTAAGACTGCTATTCGTCAACGATGGTCAAATAGGGCCACTTCAACGTGAAATTGCCCCTGCTTCACCTTTAAATCTTGGACAGCTTTGATTTCATGGGATTTCAATTCATATATTGAGGATCTAAAGGAGGCATTCGGCCCTCCTAGGATATTTTGGATCTATTTATGATATTTAGGAGACATTTTTAGCATTTTTTATTTTAAGACTCTGTATAAATACTCTTAAGCTTAAACTAGTAAGACACTCTTGATATGAATGAAGAAACTTGAGAATTTGCACTTTTGAAGATCAGCTCTGTGTTCTGTTAATGTGAATGCTTATGTTGATTTGAATGCTACTGGACTCCTTTCTTAGCTGAAGTCAACCAAAGTGTACCAAGGAAGCATTGGAGGGCCCCCATTGCCAACTAGTACACTCTCTTTCCTTGTGTTATTTTTCAAGTACATGTTTTTAGATCAGATCTTACTTGTAGATGTGTTTTATATTGCTGTAGGTAGATGAATTTCATAACTCAGTTACATGCTTAATGTTTTCAAGCCTTACCATGTTGTGAATGGTTTCTTGAACGAGAATTCAATGTGTAGTTTGACTTAAAACACTAAGATAGTTTTGAATGCTTTTGATTTATTTTATGCTTTCAGTATTTTTGATTTGATTTGATGATAGTTGAATGAAAGAAGACAATGAATACATCTCTTGAATAAGAGTTTTTCTCTTCTAACATTTGATAGGTCTTAAACTTTCTCTTGAATGCTCACTGTTTTCACTCTTTAGAAAAAACAAGTGTTGATTATTGTCATGAGATCTATAAACAGGACTTCTGAACAGAAGCTTAGCACCTCTTCCATTCCCAACCTTTTAGAATAGGTTTTTTGGTTTATCACCATTTAAGATAAAAACTATCTCTAAATCCATATACTTTGGATGTGCCTCTAAGTTTTACAAACAATGGATTGACAATCATTTACACTCTAATTTACTTTGGTAGATCAAGAGCTCTCAACATTTTTGGCGTCGTGGCCGGGGAGGCATATTTAGAGATAAAAACATATATACTCATAAAAGAAAAATAAAAACTTATATCCATAAAGAAAAAAAAAACATAGCATAGAAGTGATTTAAATTATGTCTCTTTATGTCTAAACTTAGGGGATGATAGTATGAAGATTTTTGAACAAAACCCCCCAAAACTAATCCATCATCTATAGGAGCAGGCACATCCATAACTGAATCTACCACAACAACCGTTGAAAGATTACATTTGAAGAATTAGAGGATAAACAACGTTCAGGGCAAAGGTGAACTCTCATAGAAAGACAAGTTCTATTGTCTTATGAAGTAAAGAAGAAACAAACACAAACAGAAATATCTTCTATAGGGAAGCAAAAAGAAAAACAAACTATTTTTGAACAAATAGGACAACCTCTTTTTCCAACAGAGATATCATATTTTACAATAGAAAACTTCTTTGAAATGTCAGAAGCTGATAGGGAACTAGAAAGGAAAAGAAATGAAGAAAGAGGAAGGAAAGAACGGGAAGATAGAGAATCACAACGAGAAGAAAGGCAAGAGGAAATGATGAAGAAGAGGAGGAAGAACATACCACATTTGCATTTCCTATAGTTGGCACACACCAACCCCTTTAGGAGATGACATAAAAATGAAAAATATTCTCCGGTTTGTTCTTCCAACTTCTTTGGTTTGACTACTGAAGACCCCGATTCTTTCATGTTTGAATTTGACATCGCTTGTAGAACATATGGATATACTAATGATGCTCAAAAACTTTGTTTATTTCCTGTAACTTTGAAAGGATATGCATTGAAATGGTTCATGGGTTTGGGAGAAGCAACTATAGTATACTGGGAAGACATGAAAAGAAATTTCTTGCTAATATCAACCCTATTGTAAGTCCAAAGACTCAAAAGAAGATATCTTTAAAATGACTCAAAGTGAAGATGAAATCTTAGAAGAATATCTAGAAAATTTCTTTACAACATGCATAAATCTAAGCAATCTAATCTCCCTTTAGATGTCATTCTCACTATTTTTAAAAGGAATTTTAGATGAAAATTTAGAGGCTCTTAACTTAATGGGAGAAGGGGATATTTCTCACCTACCCTTCCCAAAAATTGCTGAATTATGTAATAAATACTCAAGAGGAAAAGCTAAAAAAGAGGAATAGGACAAAGAGATATTGTGACAAGGTCAACAAAGTCAATTTCAAATGGTATTACTAAATTAGAATTAGGGAATCTATTTGAAATATTTAAAACTTATATCATGAACACATTTGGTTCACAACTTGACATGTTGGAAAGCAAAACAGAAGCAAGCAAGAAGAACAAGAGAAAATATTTCCATTTGGTGTCCCACATGTATAAAGAAACATGGACTCTAGAGAATGCCCCTTTTAAAGAAAAATTCAAGTCAGGATTATGTACGATAATCATGCCAATCGGGATGATTGTCCAAGGTTAAAAGAACTACAAGCTACTTCAACATAGAAGAAGGACATGGAATGGAATCTCTTTATTACCTAACACCTAGGAGGCCTTGGCAGCCATGTTTCACAGGCATGTCTCAAAATTTTGTTCCTCAACAATTTTCACAGAATTTTCAAACTCCCATTCAAAATTCATGGAATGCACCCATGCTCTGGCAAGCTTGGCCTCCCTCAGCCAGAACTAAAACCAATATCCCTGCTGGCTATGGGTATGCTCAATGAAATCATCCATATCAACAGCCTTACCAACAAACATATCAACAGCCTACCAACAGTCATATCAGTAGCCATATTATCCCTTTCCTTATCAACAATTCCAACAAAATCAACCACAAAATCTACTTTCACCATCACAACCCCACCTCAACTAACCCAACCACAACAAATCCAACTACCATCTAACCAACCCCACCCAGACCCACCCACCATCTCAACCGATCTTCAATCCTAATAATAAAGTGGAAAACCCATGTATAATGTTGAAGAAGGACCATCATATTCCATCCTCCTCTCTTCAAAATATCCACTTGAGGTCCGGAAAAGTTTTACCAAAGGACTCTCCTATTATCACAAAGAAACCAATTGAACAAGAGGGGAGATTCCTAGCACAGAAGAGATATCAATAGATAATCAAATCTAGAAAGGAGAATCATTAAATATCCAAACACCTCCCTTCCCAGAAAGGTTGGTCAAAGAGAAACTACCAATATCTCTTCCCGAGTTTGATGTCTTAGATGAATTAAGAAATCTCTGTGTGAAAAATTCCATTGCAGCTATCAAGGATATCCCAATCCATACAAAATCAATTAAGGAATTTTGTTCAAAGAAAATAAACAGCCAAAGGAAAGATCCACCAACAATTCATGTACTTGGAAATCTAGCAGGCCTAATGTCAAAAACAATACTCAGAAAAAATATGTGATCCATGGATTCCAATGGTGACAATAACAATCAACCATTTTTCGATCTCTAAAAACATTAATTGACTTAGGAAAAACTATCAATGTGATGACATTAGAAACAATGAGACATTTGAATTTGCAAAATATAAGACCAACCACCACGGTCTTAGAATTACCTGATAGATCTAAAGTAGTTCCCGCAGGTATAACAACATTAATAGCTTCTTTGGATTCTTGGGAGTATCCTGTAGATTTCCTAGTCCTTCAACTAAAATCTAATCTAGGATGCCATCCATTAATTCTTGAATACCTTGGTTAGCTACAACCGATGCTTTCATTGGTTGTAGAACGTGGAATATGTGCTTTTATCCTACACATGGACTGAAAGGAAACAATCACACTTTATCCTCCTAACAAACTTCTATACTAGATCACTCGGCTTGATGAAACAAATAAACAACAGGAAGAAGTAGTTCAACCCATATTAAGTATTAATCAAGATTTGAACGGAAGAAAATAAATTAAAGATCTATTAGACTACTATCAACCGGGATATCTCTAAGAATTAAGAGACACAATACATTGTTGCAGATGAAATCTTAGGACAAACTTTCCAAGAAATTGCAATAATCAATTCTTTAGGGGCAACATTTAATGATCTTTTTCCAGTTATTTCCATGACAAATAATTACAAAGCAAGTTAATTGAAATTAGTCCTGGGAACATTTGAATATTGGCACAAATTTTGAACCCCCTTAGCTAGAACAATTGATTGCACTATTGAAAAAATATCATAAAGAATTTGCTTAGGAATATAATCGATATGTAGGGAATCCATCCAGATACATGAACTCATCATATCTACTAATGTGATGATACCATACAACCAATTGTACAACCACAACTAAGAATGAATCCAATGTTGAAAGAGGTAGTCAAAGAAGAATTACAAAAATGATTGAAGGTAGGATTTATCTAAATTCTTACCCCGACGTAACAATGGGTTTCTCCCATTAGTTGTTGAAAAATTCCAAGAAAAATGGAAATGGAGAATTTTTGTAGATTATAGGGAATTGAATAAAGCAACTGAAATCATTTTCCATTACCATTCATAGATCAAGTCTTGATTCACCATAGTTGAAAAGAAATACTTTCTTTCTTAGATGGATTCAGCTGGCTACAATCAAATCACTATAGCATTAGAAGATCAGAACAAAACTACATTCACATGCCCATGGGGTACATATTCTTATAAGGTATCACCTTTCGGTTTATGTAATGCCCCAGCCTACTTTTTAAAGAGCAGTCCTGGCCATTTTGTTGATTTAGTACATGACGTGTGTAGGAAGCATATATGGATGATTTCTCCGTTTGGTGATTCTTTGAAAAATTCGAACAACTTTGGAACAAGTCTTTAATAAGATGCATAGAAACAAATTTGTCTCTTAGCAATGAAAAATGTTTCATCATGTTAACTGAAGGAATAGTATTGGGTCATCATATCTCATCATCAGAATAAGAGTGGATCCAAAGAAAATAGAAATCATCATAAATCTACCTCAAAGACCAATAAGCTAAAAAAGATGTGAGAAGTTTCTTGGATATGCAGGCCATTATCGAAGATTCATTGAAAATTTTAGTAAAATAGGTTTGCCTTTATTCACAAATTATTTGCAAAAGATATACATTTTCATTGGAATACTAATCTGTCGTCGCCTTCCAAAACCTCAAGGACAAGCTATCAACAACACCTATATTAAGAGGACCTTATTGGGCTTTGCCATTTCATATCTCAACAGATGCACGTGATAATGCGAATAGGGCATCATTGGTCGGAAGGAAAATCTTATGACTTATGCTATTTACTTCATTAGTCAAAATCTAACCCCTAATTGAATTATACCACGGGTGCTGAAATGTTGGCAGAGTAATACGTCATGGAATAAGTTTCGGCCACTACATCACCTACATGAAGTCTTTATCCATATAGACCACTCTGCCATAAAATATCTCATGAAAAAATCTATTACTAATGGCAGGATAACAAGATGGTTGTTATTGATGCATGAATTCAACATCACTGTCTTGAATAGACCTGGAAAAGAAAATCAAGTAGCTGATTTCCTCTCTCGATTAAAAACCCTTGGTGAGATTGTTCCTGTCTCGGATAATTTTCCTGATGAGAACCTATTTTTTCAGTTATAACTCCATGGTATGTCGATATAGCCAACTATTTATCATCGAGAATGTTACCTCCATCTCTCACATCAAAAGAAAAAGAAAAAGATAATTAAGCAAAGTGCTAGATACACATGGATTGATGGAGATCTCTTTATACAAGATATGACCTCATAATTAGAAGATGTAAGACAAGATGAAATTTTAGAAATAATCAAAGATTTCCATGATGAACCTTGTGGTGGTCATTTTGTAGATAAGAGGACATTACACAAAATATTCAATTTAGGATATTATTATTGGCCATCCATCTTCAAAGATTGCAAGAAATATGTCCTAAGTTGTGATAGCTACCAAAGGAAGGGAAATCCACTTCCAACCAATGAGATGCATCTCAAACCACAAGTTCACATTGAGCCATTTGAAAGTGGGCTCTTTGATTTCATTGGTCCAATAAATCCACCATCAAAAGGGAAGCGATACATCTTAGTATGTACTGATTATGTTACAAAATGGGTGGAAGTCAAAGCATTAGTGAGAGCTACAAACAAGCTACATGGGTTAACTCTCTCTTTGAAGAAATATTTGTTAGGATTGGAGTACCACCTGAGATTGTAACTGACCAAGGAGCACATTTCACTTCTAAAATGGTGAAGGACATAGTAAACAAATATCGATCAGATACATGAAGTCTACACCATATCATCCACAATCAAATGGATAGGTGGAATCTACCAACAAAACTCTAGAAGCAATCATGATCAAGACAAACCAAACACACAGAAAAGACTGGTCAAACAAGCTCAAGAAGCTTTATGGGCATACCGAATCACCTATAAAGATAGTATTGGGTTTACTCTTTATCAGCTGGTATATGGTAAGCAAGTTTTGTTGCCTATAGAATTTCAAATTCATACTTTAAAATTAGCAGCTGAATTAGGATCAGATCTTTCCTAAGCACAAAAAGAGAGGATCATACAATTAAATCAATTAGATGAGATGAGATAGGCAAAGAAGTGGAACACAACACTTTGATACAACAACAGAGGGCACATTGGCATGATAAGTATATCAAGAAGAAGCAATTCAAAGAAGGATACTAGGCTTTGTTATTTGATTCAAAAATCAAAGATTTCAAAGCTAAATTTACAACTCATTGGCTTTGTCCATATGAGATTGCAGAAGTATATGACAATTGCTCAGTCAAACTACAAACAATTGACGATGAGGAAAGCTTATTCATAGTCAATGGACATAGTCTAAAGCTCTACAATAAGCCTATAAGCAAAGAAGACTTTCTACATCAAATATCTCAAAGAATAAATGGAAGTGTTTGAGAAACAAAACCATGTGTCTCCTCCACACATTCTAATTTAAAAACACATAAAAAATAAAATAAAAGAAAAAAAGAAAAAGGAAAAAGAAAAAAAAAAAGAAAAAGAAAAAGAAGAAAAAGAGAAAAAGAAGAAAAGGAGTTTAGCTGCAAAACCCGTAACTCGCACATTATAACCTCGAATTCTCGATTGTAAAACCAAGTAATTAATTCAATCAAAAATTCTTCAAATACTTCACCAAATTTCATCATCAATTTCTAGTTTTATTTGTTCATCTTCAAAAGTTTTTTTGACTTGATGACAGTCAATGAATAAGGCCGAGGGGGATAAGGTATATATGGAAACCCTTCAACCCTTCTACGATGACAACATGCATTAAAGGAACCTTTCTCATTTCCAAGTTCTAGAGGGACTTGATGAAGACATTCATTCCAAGTTCAACAACAGGACCTGAGAAAGACAACAACTCCATTCAGCAGAGGGACATGATGAAGACACTCACTTTAATCAGCAGAGGGACCTCGGATGAAGACAGACCGGGAAGTATCCATTTACGTACAGAGGGACTCCATAAAGACACTACTAAAACAACAGAGGGACTGGATGAAGACAACCATTCTGCTAACTGTCAAGATGGACCTGGAAATGTCAATTTTTTCAATCAGGAAGGGACTTGAGAAGATATAAATTTCAATCAACAGAAGGACCTGAGATAATAGCAAAGTAAATACAAGAGGAATCCGAGGAATTACACCAACATCCCATCCAAATAACAAACACAAGGAGAAAACCAAATAGTATATTTCCTTTTCCTTTTTAATGCTTCTTTAATTTTGAAAATTCTTCTTAAGTTAGAAATGACAAATGCCCTATCCTTCCTTTTCCCTACATTATCCCTTCATCACACCATTTTTCCTCATCCTCAAAAGCATTTAAATGGTAGGGTAAAATCATGAAGCTGAGTAACACTTTCATGACAATCCGATCTCCAAAATTCCAAAAAAAAAAAAAAAAAAAAAAAAAAAAAAAAAAAAAAAAAAAAAAAATATTTCATTTAAAATTTTCATTATTTTTTTTTTTTTTTTTTTTTTTTTTTTTTTTTTAAATGAATTATTTTCCCACAAGACATTTCAGCCTCTAAATACTTTTCTCGGCCGAACTTCTTTATTTTTAATCTGATTCCATTAGGTCCAGGGTTTCATCAAAAAATATTTCGGCTTAAAACTTGAAATGGGACTGCTTATGTGAAACTCCACCTTCCATATTACTTCATCTGAGGCAGCTGACTACAAATACTTAATTTAGTTTGAGAATTGATACCAACATTTTAAAATTGAATCTACTATCGGGTATAATTTGTTTTCATTTTCATTGTTTTTATCTAATTTTATTTAATTTTATAAAAAAATCAATCGATAATATTTTTAGGTGAGATTAAGATTCGGTGAAATGAAAAAACCGTATCTCTAAAAATAATAATAAATCCAAAATTATGGAAAAATTATATTCAATTGTTAACATGTTCTCATCAAAAGGGTATTTTTAGATTTTACTTTGAAGTAAAAAATTAAGATAGATACATGTTGTAGAAAACACGCGTTTAAAATATGCAATGTTTTCAACTTGGTCAACTTAAAAATTCTAGAAATTATAATATTCATCCATTAGATTGAAACTTATAGTCATAATAAAATAGAGTCTTTGTAGGATTGTTGCCGTGTATATTCCATTTCTTAAAAACATAATTTTAATAATGATACATTGTTGTGGGAAAACAATAACGCATTATCATTCATTTCATATTTAATCTAACATACCGTTAAACAATTGTCAAATTGACATATCAAATCTGATGTACCAAAAATAGTCATTGGAAAGAGATAACAATATTTACAAGTTTTGTTTTACCTTAGTGAAATTCTAAATAAAAAATACTTTTGTATGCCGTGGTTGAAGAACTTGTGAAAATAGCCTTTTGTCATAAAACAAGCAAAGTGTTACCCTTCAAGGATTTTACCCTAAGTACTCAGCAGAACCACTTTTTGTCTCTAAAGGAGTTATAAGGAGGAATTGGTTTTATATACCAAAACACAGTGTTTGTTTTGAAGCTGTCTAAACTCTATTACATACATAGACTAAGGGATCGTTGCATGAATCAAAATGGTTTGTATACATTCAAAAGGGGTTATAAGAAGAAGTTCATATTTGATGAAAGAATTGAAAAATCCTAGAGTTATATGGAAATGAGCATTCTTTAAAACCACATCTCATAATAATTTCGTGGCAAGGGGAGAAGAGTACGTGGTACTTATCAGAATTGGTAATTCATCGGCCAGATTGATGTACAAAACTATTTTCAAAAATAAATTCCACCAACGTTTTTTCCCTCTTCATACAAGTAAAACGACTCAATTCATTTTAATATGTGCTGAGCCTCACCAAACATGCATGTTGTGTCTCACCTTGCATGCCCTGAGATTTGAACTGCCGATGCACTCCTCTCTGCATACACCACCACCATTTTGAATTACACACTCTGTTCACAACCCCTATGCATTCCAAATCCCTACATTCTAGCACGTTGTTCCTCCTATGCATTCTAAATCCCTACACTCCAGCATATCGACCCTCTCACACGTCCATACTCCGAAATTCTCTGATAGAAAAAAAACGAAATTGTATGTTGACAATTACACTATCAACATACAAGATTTCGTTCTGTGGAAAACGTGGTGGAATTGAAGAGGTATGTGGTGAAGCAAGGGCATAAAGCGTATCAAAACAGGATTCGACCTCTTGTTGTAAGCTTTCTCCGACCCAGGAATTCCATACGTACCAAGTATAAATGCAATGATTCTAGATACATTTGTAAACAAGCTAGTCCATGATTTAGCAGAGGCCGAATTGGAAGATGAGGAAATTGAGTCAATTCTATTTGGAGCCCTGGCACTTTCCCAAACACGCAAAATTTTTCATGAACATAGAAATGCTTAGGATAAGAAAAATAAGAGATTTCTTTTGTTAATTTGAACATAAACCTTTCCTTGGAAGACCATACACACGTAAAATTAAAAATTGGCTAATAAGAGTCTAGGCCGAGAAAACGCAGCTGGTGCCTTCTTCAAACAAAGGGGAATATTTGTTCTATTTTTTTATTTTTGTTTTGAAATATGGTATCAAGATATGAACCCGGAAGGTTTGTAGCATCAGAGATACACGGAGATTGCATGCAAATTCTGGAAAAGAAACAGTGGTTAAGTTTTTGAAAATTACATTCGCAATGAATTGCCCTAGACTTTTTCTCACTCATTTGATGGAGAGAAAGCTACTGTTGGGAATCTTACCCTCAGGATCACTAAATATAGCCTTGCATCCGGCTAATCGACTACCACAGATAGGAGAGAAATATTTTTAAACCAAACATTTCAAGGATAAATCATGGGTACCTTTCATTTCAAGGTCCAAGGTAGCAACATTTAACTGGAAGAAAGGTATCCCAAAGATTTGGCTGGTCCATCCCTGGGATGAGTTAGCATACCTTATACAAAAATTCATAACATGTCAGGGTAGGTTGAAGTATCATTTATCTATACCTATATTAAACCGCTACAACATTTGAGAGAGGTGATTGTGAGATAAATATGCCTTACTTTCTCTTACAAACTCTTTCCAAAATGGCCAAGACTCTCCAGAAGCAGGGAAGGAACATAGAGAGGAGTTTGTATCAATGTGGTCTTATCAAAATGATTATTAAAGATGAACTTCTAGAAGCAAAATGTAGGAATTGGCACTACTATTGAGAAATTTGTTTTAAGAGACCATAAAGAAGAAGAAGGAGAGGAGCACATTCTAGTAGTGACTGATGATGAAGGAGAGATACAACACCCCATGGAAACAAGCCCAAAACCTTCTATGGGGAGAAAACAAGAAGTATGGTATTAAAAGAAAATGAACTTGAGGAAAAAGATAAAAAATTTTACCACTTATGAAAGGAGAACAAGAAAAAGGACACAGGTTCAAAAAAGGCCAAATACAGGAGGAAGATGATAAAGCAATTGTGCAATAATATGAACATATTCAGAAACTTGAAGCACAATCATTTGAAAATGATGGATTTGAGGAATAGGAAACCTCTACCTATGAACATATGAGAGTGAATATGGAACAACTAATCAGGAACATGAAAGAAGAACCCCAAATGAAAGAGGTGGCTGGTACATCTACATCTAAATTTGACAGGAAGAACAAGAAAATAAGAAAGATGAAAATAAAAATCAAAATCTGAAGTCTTTAGAAAGATACATCAAACATAAAATGAAATGTTGAGAACTCAAAGCCACAAAACACAAGAGGAAAATGACACTCTTGAAGAAGAAAACAAAAAGCTCAAAAACATAATAAGTTAATTTTCCAAACAAGCTTATATGGTTCCAAAGCAGTAAAAAAGGTTTATAAAGAGAAGTATCAAAATATGAAAGCACTTCATACAACTCATGTGAATGTGGAGACTTTATTGCAGGCAACAGAGGTGGAATAAGATCATTGACAGAGGTTCAAGGACATTTTGTGCATGAGGACATGCAAGGACTTCCTCTTGGGGGAGATTTTGAGTCCATTTTTGTGCTTCCAAACCATACTTTTGCCTCTTTATTTATCCATTTTACCTTCATTTCATTCCACTTTTTCCATGAAACAACCTATGCAAGGTATATTTTCTTATCTCTTTTGGCTTTTAGAATTGAATTTTCTAAATTTTAGCATTAAAATTGAAATTTATCAGACATTACAGGATTTGACCAAATCCCCTAAAAGCCTTGCGGGTCAGTACTTCGCGTGACACATGGGAAAAAATATAACACTTGGGTTGTGTTCCTAGATGTACAAGGATGGAGAATGAGCTATCATATTCTAAATATGAGACTGCTAGATGCCCAGTCAACGCTGGTCAAACATGGCCAATTTCCAGAATCACTCTATTTCAAAATTTTAAATCTTGGACAGTTTTGGATTCGTGGGATTTTGACCATATATTGAGGATATAAAGGAGGCATTCGACCCTACTAGGATATTTTGGATCTAATTATGATATTTAGGAGACATTTAAGCATTTTTGGTTTTTAGACTCTTGTATAAATACCCTTAAGCTTAAACTAGTAAGACACTCTTGATATGAATGAAGAAACTTGAGAATTTTCACTTTTGAAGATCATCTCTGTGATTTGTCCATGGGAATGCTTATGATGATTTGAATTCTACTGGACTCCTTTCTTAGATGAAGTCAACCAAAGTGTACCAAGGAAGCACTGGAGGGCCCCCATTGCCAACTAGTACACTCCTTCCTTGTGTTATTTTTCACATGTTTTAGGATCGATTCACTTTCCTCAGGATGAGTTTTATCTTTTTGTAGGTAGATGAATTTCATATCTCAGTTACATTCTTAATGTTTTCAAACCTTACTCATGTTGTTGTGAATGGTTTCTTGAATGAGAACTCAATGTAGTTTGACTTCTAAAGCACTAAGATAGTTTTGAATGCTTTTGAGTTATTTATGCTTTCAAGATTTTGATTTGATTTTGATGATAGTTGTTAATGAATGAATGAAAGAAGACAATGAATGCATCTCTCGAATAAGAGTTTTGTCCTTCTAACATTTGATAGGTCTTAAAAAACTTTCTCTTGAATGCTTATTGTTTTCACTCTTTAGAAAAACAAGTGTTGATTACTGTTATGAGATCTATGAAGATGACTTCTGAATAGAATCTTAGCATCTCTTTCACATTCAACCTTAGAATAGGTTTTTGGTTTATCACCATTTAAGATAAAAACTATCTCTAAATCCATATACTTTGGACGTGCCTCTAAGTTTTACAAACACCGGATTGACAATCATTTACACTCTAATTTACTTGGGTAGATTCGAGCTCAACACTGACCTGGAAACACTCCAGGTTTGTCTTGTGTATGATGACTATTTTAGCAGATCGGAGGGAGGAAACCCACACCGAATTATCCAGGAGCTTCTCGTAAACGATAGCTGCAATGCTTCTTCAAGTGTGTTTACATGACAAACAAGACATAAAAATCACAAAAATCATATGATTTATAAATCTCTAGAATTAGATAAATCCGTATGCGAAGACTTATACAAAATAATTCAATTGATGAAGAAGAGAAATCTGTCATTCATAAACTGAACCAAGTAATTGCTGTGTTTTTAAATGTTGAAAGAAATCAGACATGGATCACATTAATTAATTCGTATCATTCTGCAGAAGACTGTGATAGCAAAAGTAGTCACTAATCAAATGCAAATTGATAAACATAAACATGAAACAAAAGATTGATATTATGAAAGCGAAAGTTGTAGCAGAACATCAACTTCTGTCCCAGTTTGTATTAGAAATACATAATCCTGGTTCTCCCACAAGTGAAGATGATCCTTATTACAAAAATAATAAGTTTTTATAAGTTTTTCCACAGGGTAAAACCTCCCTGTGGAAGTTATCAAACTGTTTACATAAAATCTGGGAGATATCCCAAGTTTAACTAAACTAGGAATCTAAAGTAAAACTAAAATACACAAATATTCCCCTAGCTTGTCCAACATATCCCCTGCAATTCGAATTTACCTAAAAAAGGGTCAAAAGGACAAGTTAGAAGGATCTTTTATCAATAAAATAATAAAAATCTAATTCTATAGACTAGCTACAGAATCATGTGATTTTGTAGCTAGTCTAAATAAGACACAGAATCAACATTAAAATTGATTAAGAATCTTTTAAAGAATTCTATTTAATTGATATCCAATAGCCATTTGAAAATGAATCATTTAATTTGAGTTTGTTATACCATTCAAAATCAAACAGGATCCAAATCAATTAAATGACTACAGAGATAGGCATACTTTGTTTTGTTTGTTACCACAAAGTCGGGTGACAAAATTATATGGAACAAAAATGCAATCGTTTAAAAACAAATTGAATTCGACATAATCAAAACAAATCGCAAGCAACTGTTACGCTGCCTTGTCAACAGGAAATATGAATTCGACAAGATCATTTTTAAATCGTTATAACTATGTTGACACAACAAACGATTCATGCCATGAATAGATCAATTCAAACTGGCGCGAAAATCAATTCAAATAAAATCGTAACAGAATCGATTGATTAGCAACAGAATTCGTAATTTGTTATTGCAAATTGGGCAAACAAGATTGATTGACTTTGATCAAAATCGTTCATTTGACAACGAATTATAATCGGATTCGGAAAAAATAACGAAAGTTGATCAATTTGTTTTTACAAATCAAAATCAAACAGAGCATTCATTTATAATACAAATCTAACTCATGGAAATGATCGAACTAACAACAATCAAGTCAAACAAATCAAACAGCAAGGGATTTAACATAATCATCGTGAATCGAAACTATCCCATGATTCGGGCATGAATATTATTTGCACAGGCTTAAGTGAGAGCATTGTTTGCGTAAAAACAGAGTCGTTCTTCTCAAATTGGAAACGGTCAAAATTGTATTCCAGCGTTGAAAATCATATGCCAGCCAATGTAACAACCAAACTCATAAAATCATTCAACGATGACAACATACAAATCAAATCAAAACGTGATTGTATTCCAAATCTAGCATGAAAATTTCTTGCCCTGAGTAGATATGAAACAAATCCAATTAAAAACAAACCACAAATTTCGCCAACTTAATCAACTCAAATCCAATCGAAAACCAATCAAATCTGATACAAATCTACCAGTGACTAAACTAGGAATGATCAAATCATGTATCAAAATGAAACTCCACTTATTTTTAGCAAAGAGAAACAATGTACAAAATAAACACCGAATGACAGAGGCATTTAAATGAGAAACAAAGCTATTTGAAAACAGAATTCAAATCATTATATTAACCTTGATCATTCACAAAACTAAAACGATACCAAAATTCATACCTGTATGGCTGGATCATGACAGTTTGGAGTTGATAATGGTTGTGGCCGATTCAACATTCTTGAAAAGGATGGAGCCAGTTGTCTTTTTCTTTTTATCAGTCGCTTGGGGCTGGTCTCTTTGGCTGGTCAATGCTGCAATTTGATCTTCCAGCGATTGAATTTTGGATTGAAGTAGAGGGACGTCAATGTAGTATCATTCCAACCATAACTCACACTGGTCACATCATGACTGTGTGGGTTTTGAAAGAACAGGCGAGGGTTTGGGTACATCCATGAGGGTTTCACTAGGCAATTTGATACCAAGGTATCTAGGGTTATTCCTTAGGCAGGGAGGAAAATTCGTCACGAAATCATGAGGTGGCTCGGGGCATAAACCTGTGAGTAAGGATACTCATCGGGTAAAAAATGTTCTATGTCAAAGTCCGAATCCTCACTTAGGACGATAGGCTTTGACTCAGCAGAGGGTTTAGGTTTGTTTCTAGCCATCCTTGAAATAAGCCTAGCGTTCTTTTTACCCTTGGCATTAGCAGTAGGGTTTGCCTTAGGATTTTTCCTTACAGG
>SNQJ01S0114549.1:14397-30465 GCA_010110895.2 Picea sitchensis
AGTAAATGTTTTCCAGAAGTCTACAAATTGAGAGATAGCCTATTTTTCTAAAATTTCTAAGTTTGGAAAAATTGTAAAAAAGACAAAGTTGCAAATTCCAGATTGTTGTAGAATCTTACTAGAGAAATAGATGAATAAAATAAAGGTTGTTGTGCCTTCACCATCATGATTATTATCGGTTCCTGATACAAAAATTTCCATGGTTCTTTATTGATTTTCTTTCACAATTGTCAGAAGTTCGCCTTTTAGTAAAATTGCACGCGTGGAGAAAATGTATAAATGGGGTGAAAATTGTTTTTTTCAGGAAGTCATAACTTTCAACATAGGGATAGGATTGAAGAATAACAATATTCATTGGAAATATGATGCAAAGGATAATAACTTGGAATTATTAAAATTTGGATAATTATGACATCATTCTTCATGAATTGAGAAGAAGAAACACTTATAACATTAATTGACAAATTTCTATAATATATATAATTCTAACAAAAATGGTTTATTGCACATTTTTTGGAATTAGAGGTATAAGAAGATAAATTCAATCCTATGATTTCATATTAGAGCCATGTATGATGTACAAAGAGCCTACAGTCATGAGAGATAAGCCAAAGGCCAAAATATAAGTGTGGGTAATGCTGAAATAGAATCTGATGGACATAGGAGCAGAGTGGAACCAACAGAATTGGTAAAGACTATGAGAAGTATTAGAATATAAGTGAATATTTATATAGTTGATAATGAGATTGCGGGAGGAGAATAATCAAATAAATGCTCAAATGATGCAAAGCCTAAATCAGTTGCAGAGGAAAGTGAATAATGGATCAGGCTCAAGACATGAGAAAGAAAGAAGTCATCATGAAAGAAGGGATAACTACATAAGACCCAGTCACTCTAGAAGTGCTAGTAGAACTCACATAAATCATCCACCTCTTAACTCAACTAGGAATTTTTATGTGTCTAAGGAGTCAAGAAGCAATCCAAAAGTGTCTCGTTTTAGGCATCAAAGAACAAGATATGAGTTGGACAATTTGCAAGGAGAGCTTAGGAAGATTAAGACACTATCCTTTGATGGTAAAAGAGAATGGAAAGATAATGAAGCCTAGTCGTTTGAAAATAGAAAGTATTTTTAGTTGCACAACTACTCATCTAACCTAGAAGTTAGGATTGCCACATACCATTTGCATGGAAAAGATACTATGTGGTGGGATCAGTTGAAGCAAGTTGATCACATTGATGAGAATAGGATTACTTGGAAGTAGTTCAAGAAATATTTTCAAAATGAGTATCTTTCATAGCACTATTATGACAAGAAGATGCAAGAGTTCTTTGAAGTCGGGTTGGGGAACATGACCATGGGAGAATATGAAAAGAAGTTCTTGGAATTGATGAAGTATGTGGGGTTTATCAGGGATGAAAAGATGAATATATAGAGGTTTTTGAGTGGACTGTCACATTTCTATAAAGATAAGATTCAATATGATGAACCCATAACTTTGGTAGAGACCATTAGAAAGGTTAAGTACCTGTATGAGCAAGGCAAGGGCAGAGAATCTTTGCAAAAATATTGGAAGGATGAGAAGAAGGATAAATCTGATCAGAGAAGGAAGGGATTCAAACCTCATTTTAACATAAATAGTTCTAATACAAATAAGTAATATCCACCTACTATGAATGAATCCAAGAGGGAAGAATCCTTTGGAAAAAGGGTAAGACCACCAATAAAATTCTAGGGATGTAAAGAAGATCACATGTACAAGGATTTCCCTCACAGAGAATACAAGATGAGTACATTGCAAAACATCCAAGAGGCTACTACAATAGAAGACATGGGTAGAAATATTCCAAGAATATATGCAGCCTTGAAAGATCGGCAAGCAGAACACCAATCTTATATGATTGAGGTGGAATTTAAGATCATTAATCATCTTTTTTTTTTAATTGATTCAAGAGCAAGCCATAGTTACATTGATCCTAAAATATTGGACGAATTTCATTTGAAGAAAAGTAAGCTTGAAAAATCAAGTTTGGTTCAGCTAGCTACTATAACCAAAAGAATGATCAATGAGACTAGCAAAGATTGTCCAATAAATATGAATGGAGTGCATACTAATCTTGATCTAAATATCATACCATTGGGATATTATGATATCCTAATTGGAATAAATTGGTTGGACAAGCATCATGTTATCCTAGATTGTCATAAAAATGCATTTACATGTCTTGATGAAGAAGGAAAACAAATCATTTTATAAGGAATTCCAAGACCCATTTCTATAAAGGATTTTTGATCCTTACAACTGAAGAGATATTTTAGGAAAGGATGTCAATTATATGCAACTCATGTGTAGGAGCTAGAAAAGACCAAAGGGCCAAGTCTTGAATATTTTTCAGTATTGCAATAGTTTGAAGATGCATTCCAAGAAACACTGGGATTACCACCAAAGAGGGATATATATTTACCTATTGATTTAGTACTAGGAGTTGCCCCAGTTTCAAAAACTACTTATAGAATGAATACACAACCAAAAATAAAAGAGTTACGAATGCAACTAGAATAATTTTTTAAGAAAGGGTACATATACCCAAGTGTTTCACCTTCGAGAGCACCAATACTCCTTTTGAAAAATAAATATGGAACATTGTGGTTGCGTATTGACTTTAGACAGTTGAATAAAGCCACTATGGATAACAAATACCCTCTACCCATAATTGATGACTCCTTTGACCAGCTAAGAGGAGCAAAGATATTTCAAAGATAGACTTGAGATCGGGATATCACCAGGTGAGAATCAAGGACGATTACATCATTAAGACAACTTTTAGAACCAGGTATGAACATTATGAATTTGTAATGGTGCCATTTTAATTGACGAATGCACCAATTGTCTTTATGTGTTTAATGAATGACATATTCATAAATTATATGGATAATTTTTTCATTGTGTTCTTGGATGACATACTTATCTATTCTAAATCTGAGGAAAAGCATGAGCATCACTTGAGGTTGGTTCTGCGAGTTCTAAGGAAACATCAATTGTATTTCAAGATAAGAAACTGTTATTTTTACCAAGAGAAGATCCATTATTTGGGGCACATTATTTCAGAGGAAGGTATAGCAGTAGATCTAGATAATATTGAAGTCATTAGAGGATGGCCAACACCAAGGAATGTTTCATAAGTCAGAGCTTCCATGAGATTATCTGGATACTACAAAAGATTTATAACAGGATTCTCTAAAATTAATTTTTATAGCAAGATTCTTTGCCAAAGAAGGGAATTAATTTTGAATTGACAACGAAGTGTGAAGATAAATTTAATTTGTTGAAGGAGTTACTTACCAGTGCACCTATTTTGAAGATTACTGACTCAAATGAGAATTTTTTGGTATGTACATATGCATGCAAAGAAGGAATTAGTGGAGTCCTCACTCATAATGGACATGCCATTAGTTATGAGTCCATAAATATTAAAGAACATGAGAGGAATCATGCCACCCATGATTTGGATCTTCTTGCCATAGTTTGTGCATTGAATATGTGGAGGAAGTATTTCATGGGAAAGAAAATTGTATTAAGGATAGACCATGGTGGTATAAAATACATTTTTGAGAAACCAACTTTAAATGTCAGGAAGACAAGATGGATGGAATTTTTAAGTGAGTATGACTTTGACATGAATCATATCAAAGGAAAATAAAATAATGTTGTTGATGCACTCAACAAAAGAGTACATATTATGCATGTTACAACCATTAGTATGCATAGTTCAGATTTAAAGATTATAATTTTAGATCTTGTCGTTATATACCAGCATTACCTATAGGTAAAAGAAAGATTATAGAAGGAAAATGTACAACAAAAATTTAAAGAATATAAGATGAAAGAACATGGAGTACTTATGCATAAAAACATAATTGATGTTCCTAGTTCTGGTGAACTTCAGAATTTGGTATTAAAAGAAATGCATAATGTTCCATATGTCAAACATCTTGGTTACCAGAAAACAATTGTAGCAATAAGAAGATAATAATTTTGGCATAGAATGATGAAGGATGTTGTTGATTACATTGCCATATGTATGGAATTTCAGAGAGTGAAATCTTAGCATAGACACCCAATGGGTTTTCTACAGCCATTGTCAATTCTAAAGAAAAAATGGGAAGTGGTAACCATTGATTTCATTACTAAATTGCCTAGGACAAAAAGGCAACATGATTCAATAATGCTAGTGGTGGATAAACTAACAAAGGCTTTTCACTTTGTTCTCGTAAAAATAACTCATACAACAATTAATATTCCAGAAATTTACATGAGGGAAGTTGCTAGGTTGCATGGAATACCTAAGGCAATTATTTCAGATAGAGATACAAATTTTACTTCAAATTTTTGGACAGGATTGTTTAAAGGATGTCGTATAAATCTAAATTTTAGTACAACATACCATCCATAGTCAGATGGGAAGACAGATAGATTCAACCAAGTGATTGAAGACATGTTGAGAATGTATGTGATGGATAATCCATCTAAGTGGGAATACTACTTGCATTTGGTTGAGTTTGCCTATAATAATAGGTATCAATCTTCATTGAAGATGAGCCCATTGGAATATTTTTATGGTAGAAAATTCAATACTCCAGTGAGTTGGGACAAACCAGTAGACATAATAGTACTTGGGCCATAATTGCTCAAGGATATAGAAGATTGGATGGTTAAAATTAAGCAGAATTTCAAAGTAGCACAAGATAGATAGAAGAATTATATAGATAAGAATAGGAAATGTAGAGAATTTAAAGTGGGAGAGCATGTGCTTTTGAAAGTGAAGCCCAAGAAGAGCTCATTAAAGATGGGCAGTTGTACCAAGATAGTGGCCATATTTTATGGTCCATTTGAGATATTGGACATAATAGAGACAATAGCATACATGCTTGCGTTTCATGCTTCCATGAATGTGCATAATGTATTTCATGTATATTTGTTGAAAAAGTATGTACATGATCATAACCATCTTATCGATTGGAAATTGATTCAGGTGGAGCCAACATGAGACTTTCATGTCCAGCCAGTGCGCATATTGAGCAGAAAGATCAAGGTGCTCAAGAATTGAGCCATATGATTGGAAAAAGTTGAGTGGACCAACTATGGTAATGAATATGATACTTGGGAAAATGAAAATTCCATGCAGGAAGAGTACCCGTGACTTTTTCAGGATTGTTGAAATTTTGAGTCCCCATATTAATAATGTATTTGTTTATTTGATGAATGTAATACTTTGAATATATTAATAAAATACATCGCTAGATACAAAATGAATAAAGATAGAGATATGGGGGTATATTTCCACGAGAGAGGGGGCTAAAGGGGCTAAGTCTTTTTATTATATTTTATTTATCCATCTTGGTTTTAGTTGGGGAAAGTGGTTACATTAACTTCTTGGGGAAGGCCATGTGGTGCTTTATTGCATAAACCTCATTTTTTGTTGTTTTCAGGGTTCCTCATTCATTCTTGTTCTTGGTCTAGGTATGGAAAATGAATTATGGGAAGAAAAGATCCATTGATTTTTGGTTGTAAGTAATTGTTGATTATTCCAGGAAGGAATGGACGTTTCCATGCATGCGATTGATGGAAGTTGTGAAAGAATTGTCCACAGCTAAGAATCCTTGATGTTTCCAACATTGATATTTCCTGACTAATAGCACTGGAGCCTTGGAAAAGAAGTGGAATAGTCTGAGGGAATGCATTGCAAATAAACGAGTTCAATTATTTGGGTTGTGTAGGTTGAAGGGGAAGAGAGATGGTAAACTAGGATTGTTGTGTGGTTGGGAAAACCATGAGATCTTGTTATCTAATTGTTGTGTGTTTTAGATTCGGCCTAAGACCCACCTTTTTGGATTCATAGCCCTAGATCAAGGGTGACCTGTTGTTGAGAGCTATAACAACAGTGTTTATGGTTGGGTGGAAGGTCCAATGTCAACAACCAGTTGGTGAATGGTTTATTTAAAGATAAGTGATCTATGTGTTTTATGTGTAATTTATATATTTCGTTGTGTATTAATTATCTCTAAGATGTCTTGAGTTTATAACTTGCATGTTTGTTTTTAATGTTGTGGATGGCATGTTATTCATTTCTTTTATAGTTTAACATGATTCTTGATTATTTAATGTGCTAGTATTATGTTTCTTGATTCTAATAATTAGTATCATAATTCATAATTTTCCCAAGAAGAAGAATTTATAGGTACCCAGGAAGGTGGGTACGTTACAAATCAATATCAAAGTAAATATTTGGGTTGTTGGTGACATGTATGTGACAGATTGATATCAAATCAAATATTTGGGTTTATTGGTGATGGGTATGTTAAAAATGATATGTTACTTAGACAAGTGTTCTTGTTAAAGGTGTGATCATGAAATGCTAGAAAAACAATAAAAAAGAATATGAAACAAAGTGAGTTAAGCTTACTCAGCTTTTATTAGCTTAAAGGGACATCATTAACAACCATGACATCATTGAAATATTTAAGATGTTATCATTTCCCACACAAAGTATCATAAGGATTGAATCAAGAAATTATGTCATTTGTTCCACCATGTCCATCCAGCATTAAAAACTCCATAATTAGGAGATTCAATCACTGTTTGAAATTCTATGCCAATGGTTATGTAAAAGGTTTATTTACCCACTGTTGTTATATATATCAGAGTTAATAATAGCTAATTTTAATCAGATTTCATACACTAACTTGGGAATTTGGAATGCCATCCAACCATTAACCTTAGAAATGTTCATCAACAATAATATTTAATTAAATTTAAAGCATGTTGGTATATGGATTTAAATGCCAACCAATAATCTACTTACTCACTTAATAATAGCTAATTTTAATCAGATTTCATACACTAACTTGGAAATTTGGAATGGCATCCAACCATTAACCTTAAAAATGCTCATCAACAATAATATTTAATTAAATTTAAAGCATGTTGGTATATGGATTTAAATGCCAACCAATAATCTACTTACTCACTGCTATTATTATAAACCAATGAAATGTCGATTATAATTCAATGAGAAATATGTGAAAGCATCATTAAGGAGGGATTATTATACATGCAATGATATTTAAAGTGATCATTAGGTGGCTTAAAATATGTTGTTGTGTATTGAATTCTATGATTTTTTTTAAGCATCCAAATGAAGTAACAGTCACAAATAAGAATATATCATCTCAAGTAGAGAACAAAAAGATCCAAATTTAAGAGCATTTACCAAAGTGATTAATATGGTTCTTTATGTATGTTAAGTGTTGAGAATCGGTGAACAACAGTGACTGAAGTGGCTGCCATTCCTAATATGCTTCTAGAAAATAAATGAAATTTGATATTTAAGCATGTATTCCCATGCACAAGTTTGTCATCAAATGAATTCAAGATAAGTCAATATTTGAAAAAATATTTTAGTACGCTCTTTAGATCTTAAAGACAGCTTACACATGTAAGACATCCAACCCATATGTCAAGTCATTCCATCTTATTGATTTGCAATAATTAGGATTTATGCTTATGACAAGACTCAAACATTGCTCAAATGTGAATATTTATGCCCACACGTTGAAACAAATATTCTTAAACCCTTATTCCTCAAAACGACAAGATATTTGGATCATTTACTTAGCAACCAAGGAATTTCATTAGATGATGCATCAATTCATTATTTTAGAGTCTTAAGACCTCAATAAATGGAAAACATTGCATGAATACCCAATTTCAATCCAAGTTATTAGGCCATTTATTAAGCTATGAATGAAAACAAGATTGAAAAAATCTATTGTCATCAAATTATTATGTGTTTTTCTAGCATTAAGATAAACCCAATTAAAGATGTATGAATTAGGTACATTAGAGTTCATGCAAGATATTAGGTTAGATCCGGAAGAAAAAAAACTAAACTTAAAATTCAAGATCCAAACCCAAATTTTCAGCTAGCTAGGATAGCTTAGTTATTCCAACCTAAAGATTATGCATGGGATAAAGAGCTAGCATAAATGAAATCCAAGTTAGATTAGATTTAGCAATTTAATACTAACTTAGGTCTAGCAATCGAATTCAAATTAATTCCTTTAAAACCCTAGATTGCATGCACATTAAAGGGGGGAATTTTAAAAAAATTGGGATGGATAGAAAAGAAAAGAAACCCTAATTGTCACCATTGAGCATGGAGTCTTAACCATATTTTTGAATAATTTCCCTTTTCTCCTTTGATAATTGAAGTCTCCATACATATTCTTAGATAATGCTTGGAAATCATCAATCTAGGGCACTTGGATTAAACAAAATTCATAGAGATGTTAAACTAGTTCTAGATCTATCCTAAGTATTGCAAATTTGATTAATTAAAACATACATCTAAGGTAAGAATTTAAAACCCTAAGGTATTCAAATTCAATACTAAGACATAGCTTTAAAAAATCACAAAGAAACAAAATAGATATTGATCATACCGTGTTTTCATCGTATGCCTTTCAATAACCATTTCTTCAATGAAATTTGCATGCCAAATCCCTTCTATAATCATCCTAGGACAATGTACACATGAAAGTAGAGAAGAAAACACTCCAACATTGAAAAAATAAGCGTTTTTATTTCATTTCCAACAATGCTAAATGAGAGTGATGCCCTCCTTAAATAAGTGAGGAACCTTTCAAAACCATACAATGAAAACCATGAGCTAGGATGAACCATGTGCTCACACCATGTGCTAGAATAAAACCATGAGCTTTAAACCATGCTCCCAAGTCAAAACCATGGAAAACTCCTCAAATCTAGGGCGCCCTCCTCTAAGTGAGCAAATAACAACTAGTTTCACACATGTGGGTCAAAAGGAGGCCCTAGAACAAGGGTTCCCCCTAAATAACCCCCAAAATCATGAAACAACTCATTCTCATGTGTGAGAACAAGTAGAAGATGAGGTGCACCCATTCTATAAGCTTCTAGAGGCTTCACTTGTGTGGCTCCAAAATGTAATGATAATTTTTCGTGCAACAAATTCCAACAACATCATAACTTGGTCAATTTTTTCCCGTTTTTCTATTATAACCCCATTTCAAAAACCTTGTAGCAATTTTGCATCTTATGGAATTGATCTAGCAAATTATGGGCACTCTGTCAAAAGATAAATGTCTTTGAAGATGTCCACCCTAAAAACATGTGCTCTTGAGAAGGATATTCACATGTGCCAAGTAGATAAACATCCAAGTGGCTCATGCATGCTCCATATGCTTACCAATGTACAAAACAATGACGTGGACACCTCAATGATGATGTGGCATCCTCGTCATCCTCCACTGTGTTGTCACATATCCCAATGTAATGACACAAATCCCAATAAAATTTGCATGGATCCCACTGTGAGTAGATATGGTTGAATATAGGTACATAGATCCTAATGCAAGTACATAGATATTGAGGTAGTGACATAGATATTGAGGCATAGTGCACGGATCCCAATGTGGGGCGCCCACCTATAATGATGCATCAAGCTTCAAAACAAGTCATTAGGAAACAAACATCAAATAATATCCTCTAACAACAACTTAATATAGGTTAATTTTATAAATTTCCTAACTTTAACATGGTAGGATAACTTTTACCCCTATTACATGTGTTAATGCCTAGGAAAAATGGTATTTCTAGGTAATTTTGTTAGAGATAGGTGAATTTGATGAACACGCGATGGAAAGCGAAGGGGAACTTTATGTTTTGACCCTCAAAGTCATTTTTTAATGATGTATAAAGTCGTTTACTGGTCCAACTAGCCTTTTTGAGCTAGGAATATTCATTTTTTATACTTGTAAGCCTTTGAGAGGGAACTTTGCTTAGAGTTACCACCTTGGTACCTTTTTTATTCCTTTTTACATTTTCTTTGATTTTTCTTAGTCTTTTTTCTTTAGATATGTGTTTTTTTAGCATAGGAATTTGGGGCTAAGCCTTTTTAATGAGGTAGAATAACTCTAGCCTTAGTATTATTTCATTTTGAAACATTATTTCACTTTATCGGTAGCCTTTTTTTCTTTATTTTTGAATTTGCCTTACATTTTTCTTCATTTAGACCTTGTTGGATGACATTTGATAAGTCAAATGTAAGCATGGATAGTATTTATTTTATGTACATGATGGTAGTGAAAGGAAATGATGGAAAGTATTATATATGGTTATGATATGGACATGCTACTCAACCAGATCACCAATAATACAATTAGTCTTAAGTCAAGACAACATTTATCTAAGGACAACATGTACCCCATGGTAAAACAAGATAAAATAATAAAATTATTAGCATTGAGAAGTTTTATAATATATAACCAATGTTTATTACTTTCATAATAGGTTAGAAACCATCACGCCACTTCTAGACAAGAAACCCACACATGAAATCATAACACATAAACTAAAAATATGAAGCATGAAGTACCATATGTGAAAGCACATATCTTATAAAGTATAAAGCATAGGAGCTAATATACAATGGTAGACCTATATAAAGGAGCTCATGGATGATGTTGGATTGGAAGGACTGGAAGATCATGTTGGAACTGGCATGTATGAGTAGGAGAGCTCATCGAAACAACATCAATGCACCCCTAAGAGGGTGGTCTAGAAGCAGTTTTTCTTGATGGGGAAATAGAACCCTCTAACATTGACATTACTACAAGGCCTACTGAAGTTTAAGTTGATATAAAAATTGTTTAAATTGAAATTTCTATAAAATTTTCTATTGTTGGTATTACTATAGAAATTGATGAAGCAATTCCTACTAGAAAGACCATTGAGGTCACAACTCCCACAAAATCCATGGAATGTATTCAACAAGAAATTACAATTGAGATTGTGACAAAGGTTATAGAAATTGCATCAAATGTGTAAGAGGAGACTATTCCTAATATTTTGGTAAAGTTTACAAAAGTTTCAATGGAAGCTCGAGTTGGGGAGGTGCCAATAAAAAATGGGGATACCCTAGAGGAAAATTCATTTGAGGATATGATAAAGAAATTAGTAGCTGAAGGAGATGTTATGCCACAAAATTCTATGCTTCAAACCTTAGAATCAAATCCATTTGAAATCATTCAATTGAGGACCAAAGTGGAAAAATGGAGGAATCTTGTTGTCATTAGGTCGGGGTGTGATATCATTAATGTAATGTCTTCAATATATTCATAGAATTTAATAGTGGTGGGATGAATTTTATATTCCCAAACAAGGGAAAGATGGGAGTATCTTTGGAGATAATGGTAGAGTCTTCAAGAATCCCTAAGATTTGTTCATTAATTAAAATTGGACAAAGAGAATATGTTCCATTTGGCTCATGAATCCCTTTCCTATATATCACCTTCCCTTGTATATGTTATTTTCTTTAAAGTAGCAATAGATATATTTCCATATTCATTCTCTAGTTGCAAGTAAGTCTTGTAATGTTCACATAGCAGATCAATTATACAAATTATACTTTGTTTTGATGAAGAGGACAAGAATTTATTGTGTGAATTGTATCAACATGAGTATTTGTTGGTTGATCAAAGAAAATGGAACCTCAACCCCTTTGTGGGTGATATTAAATTAAGAACTTTCAATTCCTTCATAGCACACCAAGATCATTGGAATAAATCATGGGAAAATTTGAAAGATGCAGAGAGATCAACCAATTTATGGGTGAGGGGTGAATATCATGTTCCTGTTGTGGTAATAATGGAGTATCAAGAAATGTTGAAACAACCTTGTGTTTCTACCCACATACTCCATACTCGTAGGGATACACTCACTAAATGTGAGAAGAATATATCAATTAGGGTTGTATTTTTTACTTGGTTCCCAACAAAGGTGGGATGCTCTATATATTGATCTGAGAAAAAGAGAAACCCTTTCACACCCCAATTTTAATGTATCCCTAAATAGGTCTAAATTGTATATGTATTCTTTGAGGAGGTATAGGACACATTGGTTGGGGTTGAGGTTTCATTTTCCCCTTGTTTTGTGTCCTTCACTTGACTATCACTTCACTTTTTCCAAGAATGCACATGAAGAGGCAATATTGTGGACTAATGTAGAACTCAAGTTGGGATATTACTTGAGGGGAGAACATGGTCATGCTCCTTTCATCTAGATAAATATCCATGAAAAACACTCTCAAATAGATTCCTCTTATATAAAGGATGAATAGGAATATTTTAGGGTTTCATATGAATGTGTAACAAGTTTAGTTGGGGGAAGATGATGGGTCCCTATTTTGTGGCATTTTCTTTTTGGAGGTTTCTATGGAAGCCCCTAAACCTTGCTATAGATCAAGCCTTTGTTTCCTTCTTTTGAACAGTTATTGGTAGTGCTAATTAGGAAACCCAATATAATCAAGTTTGCCTATATTCCTAGTGACTGGACATATATTTTGTTAGTATACAAGATAAATTTAGTAATCTAAACTAGCTACTTGAGAATCTTTGATTTTATAATTAGCTAATTTAATGACTTTTGTTATGATTTTTACCACACTACTACAAATTCATATATAAAAAAGGGTCAAAGGCCTCTTTGATAAGATGGAAAACTTTCGATAAACACATTTTCTGAATTGTTGAAGACTTGTTTGATGATCTAAGGGGATCTAGTTTGATCCAAATTTATATGTCTTCGTGAGAAACATTGAGTTCTTAATTCATTTATTTCTACTATAGCTAGTCCCGATACTCTATTATGAGGAGGAATGGGGCCACTTAGCAGAAAATGTGTTTTGTTGTTTCATTATTTTTCTATTGAATTTGTTATCTTTTGTTGTGTGTTTATATTTAAGATTTAGAAGAAGTATCACATAGCTAATATTTTACACTACAACTGTGTCAATGAGAATTTTGACACAACTTTTTTTCCATAGGAAATTTCTCTTTATATTCATAAAAATATAAGTATTTTTCATACAACTATCCTTTCTAAAATTAGACCTCTTAAAAAAACTATGAGCTGGCATCAATACATATCTATGTCTTGATACCAATACATAGAATCCTATTGGCATCATCCAAATAAAACACATATTACGAACTAGAATCAAAAGAGAGGATACACTCTCAAAGTACTAAGGATCAACACTAAGGCAAATAAAAAACCATCCACAACATAAGCAAGAAAAAACTGACTCTGGATTAGGATTATAATAACTTCAAGTAATGGGTAGGACCCTCATTACCATCCTCCCACTGAGTAAAAAAAATATTTCTTGGCATATTTGACAACGCCTTCTTTGATAAGTTATCTTCTTCCATATTATCTTCTCTATATATGTGAGCGAAAGAGATATCCCTAAAGTGTAGAAGAGATTCTTTAATCCTTTCTTTCCATATTTCTAGAGCTACCACCTGGAGAGCTCCCCTCTTATTTATCCATTCTATTACAATCTTAGAATCCCTAAGAAAAAGTGTTTCCAAAATTGACAGTCTTATGGAAAAAGTTAGAGAGGCCCAAGCCCCCAATAGTTCATCCCTAGTGTTTGACCCTTGCCCACAATTGTAAGTCCATAGATATGATGTGTTGTTGTTTATCATTATCTTTCCTCCTGTCCACTAATTTCACCCCTTTATTGTGATGCTCCGTCAAACCATGCAATAGCTTTTCCAATCGGAATAATTACTTGGGTAATACAAGATGGATTGACTTTAGCCTTGATTCCATAAGTACTAGCAGCTCCTATGGATTTCTAAGCTACCTTTTGGGAAGAGGGAGAACCTGCATGAAATATGGTTAAGTTTCTTTCATTCCAAATGTACCAGCTGAGGAGAGAAGGCAACGAAGGATAAGATGGATTTAAATTTGTCCAGTAATTTCCATGGAATTAAGTTGTGGAATTTTGACACAACTTGAAGTGTTTGATAGAAGTAATTTCCATTGAATGCAAGAGTGGATTGTTATTTAATTTTTTCAAGTGTGATTTAATTCAACAAATGTTTTATAGTGTGAATACAACTTCCTTCTATAAGATCATTACAAAAAACAATTGTAAATATACTTGAGGCTTGCAAATACAATGCACATTATCTCATAAGGATTTTGTTCCTCAAGTTGATAATTAAAAGATCAATTACTTTAACCATTTATCATATAATAAATGTGATGATTAAATTAAATTTCAATTATGTCACCTAATCCCATCTCTTCAAAAACAAATAGGGTTGTTTTGTGTGTGTGTGTTGTCTTTTAATTAATTAACATATCAAAAGTATAAAATACTCATCAGTCAAAAATAAATTCCCGTAAACATTAATTAATTGACATTTAATTAATGTTAAATATATTGAAAACTTGTTATGGAGACTTGACATAGATTAAAAAACATCTTAAACTTGGTTAATTGATGTTTGTGGGGGGGGGGATAAGAAACAAGACAAATTTCACCAATTTTAACTTATTTTGACCTTAAAAATGTTTTTTTCCCAACAAATGTCGATTCAAAACTCAAAGTCCAACACCAAATCTAGGAGTGAAAGCATCACTAGGATCCTTTCAAAAAAGGGAAGTCTTAGAGATAAAAGAATTAGCTAGAACTTATCCATAGTGACCTATGTACCCTAAACAAGCCATCACTAGAATATGTTAGGTATGTTTTGACTTTCGTTGATGATTTTTCTAGGTATACTTGAGTATATTTCTTGAAGAATAAAGGTCACACATGTTAGTAGTAGTTACTTTGAAATTTGATGGGATTCACTAGAGAATGTAACTATCACTTCAAACTATCTCCTTGCACTTCGGGTTAGTGCTTACTAACAATAGGGGGAAATCCCTATGCAATTGATAAATGAAGTGTGAACCATGGGAATAAAATATGCTACTAAGTTGCAATAAATGCTCGTTGTAATTTGAAAAAATGGACCTATAATATGAAATTAAACACACTAAACAACAAGCAAAAATAAATATTTTCACCTAAGGACATATTTATACCTCAGGAAATGTGCAAATTTATTGTGAGGGCATGAAAACCTACTCTAAAAAGTGCAATTTTCATGCAAAAGGTTAAAAAACAACACATTATTAAATGGATAAATTAACAATAATGACTTTAATGCTTTGAATCCTATGGGATATGGATTGTAGAAAAAAAACTATCAATTCAATAGATCAAAGTAATGCAAACGAAACAATAAATCAATAGGATTTATTGACTAAATATATTTTACCTTACTTCCAAAGTTGTAAATACAAAGTTTGGGGGAATACAAGCTTCACCTACAAAAACTCCAAGGGGTGTCCAACCACTTTTGAAACACCTTCTTGAACTAGTTTTCAGGGGTATAATCATGTGAACACAATGCAAGCTTCTCTACTTCTCATAAATAATTGTGCAATCTTACAATCAGTCTAATTGAAAAGAGGGGTGTGAAGAGACTGGAACTCAAGAAAAACAAATCACTAGTGAATAGTAACAACTTATCTCTTATCACCCTGCCCCTCCACCTTTATAGCATAGGCATGGGAGTGTACACAAATATTCCCAAATAGAAGTATAAAATTCAACTTGCCAAGAATAAATCCCTTCAAAGAGGGAGCATGAGGCAATAAAAGGATAATAATCCAAAATAAATCAAGCTAAACTCTCCTCCAAGATATGCACCCTGGGTCTTTATAGAAATACGGCTAAATAAACTAGGCAAGTGTTCTAAAAAGGCCTCTCCAACTCCATGCTCTTCACTTTAAGGATAAATTAGAAATTATAATTAAGGCATTCTCCCAAAAATCATCTTCATGCCATGCACTCCAAGTGGGGAAAAAATAAGATTTTTAGTGAAGGATTTTTCACAAGATAAGCCTCCTTAACCCATGTTCTTACCACTTGAGCAAAAATAGCATCATTATCTCAAAAGTTTACAACATCAATCCCAAACTATGAGTGCTCCTTTAATTGGTCAAAAATCAATGATGCACAAGTCCCAATAAGTCAATGAAACCCCCTCGCATGCAATGCTCCACCTCCTAGTGAAAATAATAATGATATAGAGTCCAAATGTCACTAAACCAGTCCTTGAAAAAT
>SNQJ01S0114552.1:7917-36112 GCA_010110895.2 Picea sitchensis
ATGAACACCCTGAGATATTTGAAGCCAATTGCCAGTTCTGATAAATTATAAGGATATAGATATTTAAAAGGATCTAACTCCATATCTGTTAAACCTTCATGATGAAAAGTTGATTTTGCAATATTGATCTTCAAACTTGATATCAAACAGAGAAATTTTAGAACCTTGTCGATCTCCCACCATTCCTAGTATGTAGCCTTTGACATTATGATAACGTCATCCACAAATAAGATAAGAAATTTTTTTATAGTTCTCGAGACCTGTATACCAAACAGTTTCCCTTCCCGTTGAATTTATTTAAGTAAAATTCTTAGCGCCTCCATAACCAATATAAAGAGTAATGGAGACAAGGGAAAACCTTGTCTCAGTCCTCTTCCTCCTTTAAAGAACCCCGAAGCCTCTCCATTTACTAAGATGGAAAAAGTAGTTGAGTCCACGCAACTCATGATCCAGTTTGTCATTTTTGTGCCCAAACCCACTTGAATAAGGATCATCCTCAATAAGTCCCAGTTGACATAGTCATAGGCTTTTTGTAGATCCAGTTTTAATACTAAAGCCTTTAATTTCTTATTTCTTATATTATGCAAACATTCCTGAACAGTCCCTATAGCATCCTGAATATGAAGGCCCTTTAGAAAACCAAGTTGCTCCTCCGAAATCAAATTGGATAAGTAAGGTTTGATCCTGTTTGCTATGATCTTAGAAATTATTTTATATCATAGTTTACATAAAGATATCAGTCTATAATCCCCAAAGCCAAGAGGCTTATTAACTTTGGGAATTAATGCAATAAATGTCGAATTCAGGCCCCCACAGATCTTACCTTTAAGCCTCGTCTCTTCAACCATGTTCAACAAATCTTCACCTACCAGATCAAAGAAGTGTATAAAAAATTCCACTGTCCAGCCATCTGGGACAGGGCTCTTATCAACCTTGAAACTCTGTAAAACCTTCCTTATTTCTTCCAGGCCTACCAGCTTAAATAAATTCTTTGCTTCTATTTTTGTCACCATTTTTGGAAAATACTCTGTCACCTTTACTTGATCTATAATGGAGGTTTCATTATATTCATTGAAGAAATTTTTGAAATAACTCTTAGCAGCCTCTAATATATTCTTCTGACCCATCTGTAACTGACCCATCTCATCTGTGATCTCTCAAATAAATTTTTTATTTCTCCTGAAATTAGCGTAGTTGTGAAAAAAAAAATTATTCTGATCCCCGCTTTTGATCCAAATGGCTCGACTTCTTTGGCGCCAAATCTCCTCTTTTTCTTTTAAAAGATTAATTCTCATCCCTTCCTTTTCCTTTAATTCTATTTCCTTTTCCTTTGTTAGCATATCATCGGTCGCTTCAAATAACAGAACTGTAATATCCTGTTCCAATTCTTTGAGTCGGGTCTTTGATAGATCCAGTCTTTGTTTTTGCCATTGTTTGGTCTGCTCCTTTAAGTCTTTAAGTTTCCATAGTAGTCTTTTTTGACATTCTAATTCATCAAAATACTTTTGTTTTTTCCACAAATCCTGGACCAATAAGTCGAATTCCTGGAACTGGAGCCAATATGGATTGAGTTTGAAGGGAAAGGATTTATAAAAAGGTGGCAACTCTAGATGAAGCACTATCAGAGCATGATCCGATATATACAGATACTCAACCCAAGTTTTGTATAGACCAATCCCTGTCAAAAAATCCTCTGCTATAAGAAATCTATCCAGTCTCTTGGATATTAGTGCTGCCTCTCATCGCCCATTTCTCCAAGTAGGTACCAATTTGTCCGGTGCCAGATCAATGAGATGATCCTCTTGAAAGAGAGACTTATAAAAGCCCATTGTGTGTGCCGAAAGGTTGGAACCTCCCCATACTTCTTCCGTTGATAGAGTCACATTGAGGTCTCCAGCTATAATGAGATTATTCTTTGATAGAATTCCCTAATCAGATAATTTAGTCCAAAACAACCTTTTCTCTGTACAGGGTCCATAAATGTTTAAAATCGATAATACCCTTTTGCTTGCTATAATGTGACTTGTCAGAAGTATTCCACCACAGGTTAGAAAGGCATTTAAGTCAAAAGAAATCAGATCCCAAGAAACTAATAAGCCACCCGAAGTTGCGACAGAGTTGACTGCACAACAAAACCAATAGGGTCGAATCAAACTCATAAACCTTATAGCATTCTCATAATGAACCATGGTTTCTTGAAAACAAACTAAATCCGGTCGAGATTTATCCAAAACTCTCCTCACGGAGGCCAATTTATGGGTGCCTCCAGTCCCCCGAAGATTTAGTGAAAGACAAATCATTAAACAACCCTATCTAGGGCTTTCACTGCTCTACGTGCCCCCCCTTCTAAGGTAGAAGTAGATAGTGAGTCTATGGTAGGAATGGAAACAATTTTCTTCCTTGCACTTCTGGTTTTGATAGGCGAAATTTCAGAGCCTAGACCACGAGACCAGGTATAATCCTTTCCTTCTCGGCCAGTATGTGAAAAAGATGAACTAGTCCCCCCCTCCTTCTGTGGCAAAGTAACTGAAGACTTCCCCAAAAAGATAGGCAAAGTAATGGAAGAATCCATGTCCCGTATAAAAGGTAAGTAAGAGTCCAAAACATCGGGCAGGTTAGTCTCTTCTCCTTCCGGTTCATGGTAACCCGGGAGAAAATCCAAATCCACCGTCAAAGGTGGTGATGACTCAGGTAAAGAAGTATTTGAAAACAGACCCACAATCTTTGAGAGAACGGTCTAAAAGGTGACACCGGCTCTATCCGAACATGCAGGTTTAGAGACCAAAGGAGTATCCAGGGTAGTCTTGTCTAAAACTAGACCCCTATTCTCAGAGTCCTTTGGAGGAGAACTAGAAAGGGTAAGGTCTTCCCCAACCCTTCCCAAACAACCCGAAGCACAAAGTGTCGAGGATAAAAGCCACTTTGAGTAATTTATAGCTTCACGTTCCATTAAAGACAAAGAGTGGAAAATTGAAGGACAGTGAATAGATAACTTACCCAACAAAGACTGATTCAAATAAGTGTTATCTCCCTCCTGCACCGAAAGACAAGGTCCAGTACTATAGAAACCAATATCTAATGAGGTATCCTCGATCATTTAATCTGGGTAGGGCTCCTCTGGTTCGAGCTCATCCTCCACCGGACCTTTACAGTCACGATGTAATTGCGCGGTGCTTCGACAAATGCTGCATCGAAATGGAACTCCCAAATAGTCCAAACTCTGAATCAGGCATCTCATTCCAATTTCTAAAATTTTCAGGTAGCCCACCGAAGGTAATGTCCATTTTCCACTAAAGCAGGCCAATCTTCCTTGAGCTGCTAAGCAGGCATGAATCAATAAGGAAATGAACACCCTCAGAAAATTGAGTTTCCACCATAGCCTATAGAACTCCCTCATTCCGAGCGTAGAGGAAGACACGGGAAATAAAACCGAAATGTAGCATGGAGAGTAATTTGTTTATGGATTCAAAGCCACAACCATCTTTAACCAGCAGAGCTACTCCCTTTTGTCAATGAAATTGCCATGTCTTGGGAGACCATGAGGAATCCAAACCATCCTTTAGTAAGGTGGAAATAGCACCAGAACCTGTAAACAAACAAGGCTTGCATGCAGCACCAATAAGCAGAAGAGAGTCCTTACGAATTTTTTCGTAGGTAAATCTACCCACTAAACCGCACAGAGCCATACGACATATATCCTCCAAGCCAATGTCAACGTCGAGAACCATCTTCCTGAGCGCCTTGTTAGATTTCCACTGTATCCTAACCCTTGATGTATGATTCTTTGACTTAAAAACCTTCCTATTGATACTGGTAAAACTGAAAAGACTGTCCTCAGTATCTGTAAAAACTTTAGAATATGGTTTCAAAGTTGTTGAATCCTCCATTGTTAGATGGTAAGGCTCATGTTGAACAGAAGTATTGAAACCTTTGCTCGCCAGCAAGGATGACTTTCATGGTGAGTAAACAGTAGAGACATTCTCCCTTGTGCACAAGGATGACGAAGAGTTGCCTTGTTTCCGATGAAAATCACCTGACGTATAAAGTTCGACCTCCTACTAGAAATTTTCGTCATCCTTACCCATTAAAAGCCTTATCTCCTCATTTAATAATATTTGTTTGGGAGGATTCATGATGGTCCACCTATATAATCCAAGCCAATAAACATGATCAAGGTCCTCAGTATCTGTAAAAACTTTAGAATATGGTTTCAAAGTTGTTGAATCCTCCATTGTTAGATGGTAAGGCTCATGTTGAACAGAAGTATTGAAACCTTTGCTCGCCAGCAAGGATGACTTTCATGGTGAGTAAACAGTAGAGACATTCTCCCTTGTGCACAAGGATGACGAAGAGTTGCCTTGTTTCCGATGAAAATCACCTGACGTATAAAGTTCGGCCTCCTTCCAGAAATTTCCGTCGTCCTTACCCATTAAAAGCCTTATCTCCTCATTTAATAATATTTGTTTGGGAGGATTCATGATGGTCCACCTATATAATCCAAGCCAATAAACATGATCAAGGTGGCCCTACTAACCCCAAAATGAATTAATAAATACCAGTTAATCACATGGCCTCGTTAATGAATGTGGTATCCACATGTTAATCACATAAATGTTGGATACAAGAAATCAGGGGAAATAATACGAACTCAAAAGAGGCACAGATGCCTAGAAAGGAAAAGACATATTGACTGGAGCCCAGCGGACAAAACAGGTAGTGCAGAAGTAACGAATAGAGAAAGCTATGATTAATAAATGAAGGTTCCGGCCAAAGCCCTTCATTAAGGCCTAAAAAACTACCAAAACAACACTCTCTGGTATCCCGTGACTCCCGGCTCTACTACAGAAGGCTCTAACAACTAAAGGAGAGGGATAAAAAACATCGAGTCCCCTACTCGTTAAGTCAAAATAGAGACCGCTCCCGACCATTCCACTGACCCCCAACCCTATACTTGTCCCAAGAGGAGCTTCCAGTGATCAGAAACCATGAGAAACTAAGTCAGTTAATGTTCCCGCCTAAAACAAATTCAAAAAAACCAAAGAAAACTAGTTCTCGACTCTCCCTCCAGTTCTCCAAATCAAAGTTATTATCCAAGTTCAAAGGCATTTGGTAAGTGTGAAAACCTACTCCCTCGTGAACCACTGAAAGTATAACATAACTTGACACAAGGAGAAAATGTATTGGAGATATGTTCATGGTTTGGATTATGAATAGGAAAAGGCTTTCAAAATCACTTAAAATATAATGTTTAAATTATTCATAAAACTAAAATAAAATTAAAATCGGTTATCACCTTATAATTAATAAGGTATATATTTAATTATTGAAAATTTGATAAATCATTAGTATATGGTATTTGGTATTAGTCTTGTCTAATTGTTTTATGTTTTGATTCTTTTTGTTAGAATTCGGCTACATAAATTGTAATCAAATCACATTTTATTTTTTTTTGAATTGTATTTATGAATCTAAAAACGGATTCAATGTACTGAAAAACCCTTAGGACACTTAGATTATACATAATTAACCACTCAAATCAGCAGATCCAACAAATCCTCACAAAATTTTGACTAAAATTAAACAAAAAATATCACTAGAAAAAAGTGAAAAAGTAGAACAACTACACTAGGACATTTTGTATTTGGTGATCCTCAATAATAACCTAGTAATTTCATTGTATTTTAAAAAAATATATATACCAATTTTGTGTAAATGAAATATGTAAATTATTTTTATTAATTAAAATTAAAAAGATATACACGGAAAGACTAAACAAACGTGAGAGAGTTGGATCAAACCATAGACTCTCTCTAAGGCATTGGCCTACTCCTTTATAGATTATAAAGGCTCGTAGAACCAGATACCGTATTACTCAAATTTCCATAGAACATGGTGTTGTGTTTTCTTCTTATTCATAATGGTGGGAAGGCTATGTCCTTAATTTTTTTTAATTCAACACGATATCTAACAAGTCCATTTTTTTTTAAGTATGTATACTCTATCTTACCAGAGAAATCCCCTTGTGTTAGGGGATTTTAATATTGCATATTCTTTGGGAGATTTTCATACTTAGACAACCAAAGTTATTTATTTATTGAATGATAATTTTATTTATTGCATTGTTATAATACATTAAATGTTTTCAAATAGTGTATGTTTGTTTTTATTTCCACATTAGATTCAGTTCTAGTTCTAGTATTGATGGTGGAAATGTGGATAGGAAAAATGAAGTTTGATGGGAATAATTTGTTCTTATACATGTTTTTTTTAAGTTTATATAAATGTAACTGGAAAGAGAAGTGTGTTTTCAAGTTGTCACAAAAGAGAATGATGTGAATCTCATATTTTTATTATTGTATGTATTGATGTAGCTTAATTTTTTTAAGTTTATATAAATGTAACTGGAAAGAGACGTGTGTTTTCAAGTTGTAACAAAAGAGAATGATGTGAATCTCATATTTTTATTATTGTATGTATTGATGTAGCGTAATAACTAATTATGTTTAGAAATAGACAAACCCCATAAAATAAAAATAGTAAATTTAAATAAGTTCATAAAATAAATTATATATATATATATATATATAATTTTTAAACTAATGGTAACAACATTTATTAAAGAAATTTAATTGTTTTTACTATAATATATATTTTTAATGAGAAAATCAATTTATTATATTTTTAATTTTCAATTTATTACAATGAGAGAAGCAAAATGCATTCTATAACTCAATATTAAATAGATTGTAACGTTTGTCTCATATTTATAACACTTGTGTGAGTAAATTTTAGTCCAATATAATATGTTATACAAAACTAAAAATATGGAATTAATAAAGATAATGTGAGTGAAATAATAATCATTCACAAATATCTATATATGTCATCCTCCTTTTGTCAACACAAGGAAGCAACTGGCAAGTGGGAGATTAGCACCTAGTTTAAATATGACATTGTCATGGAAATTCTTCATTAAAAAAACATGAACTGGATGTGTTGGAAGCAACTCACAATGCCATGTCTTGGGACCGTGGAAAACCACCTGTCACCAAGCCTACAACTTCTCTATCTTCTTTGCCACCTGGCCCTTCATGGATTTAGCTTCAATTAGCACCTCATGGCAGCTCCGATGACTAACAACAGATTGAAGGTATGAATGATTTCATGGAGCAACCTAGGGGAAGCTTCTCAACAACAGTGTTTCCTCCAAACTCTCGTTAGTTCCTAAATAATTTCTCTCAGTATGGCTTATGCACTTCCTTTATGCTACTTATGGCTTATGCAATTTCTTATGTTACTTATGAATAGTATGTTCAAAACTCTCCTCCAGATTTTTATATCTTTTTGAAGGCCATTGGCTTTGGGTAGACATAGTAAACCTGTATGTAATTTTTGAACATCCCTCTAATGGAAAGAAACCTTCTATGTACTACTTCATTATGAACTTGGGCTACAATTTCTTTTATTAATATGGATCCACAAAAAAAATAAGTGTCTAAGGATTAACTAGGTGCCATAATGTTAAGAAACGAGGATAATCATTAGAGAAGTTGACACCTTTTCTTAGCATATTATGAGTCATATTATTGGTGGACAATGGAGGATATTTAGTTCATGAATGCAAAGCAAAGGCTGATGGTTAATGTTTAACAAAGGGATTGGGTCATTGTTGAGTAAAAGAGCTAAAAAAAATTAAGTATGATAGCATTGAGGAAAGGGATTTGAGCTTCAATTAAAGAGGAAATCTCACTAAATGGGAAAGGATGTTTGGGAAGGAAAAGAAAATAGTTCTTATAAAGTGAGTGTGTGCTTTGGTATCCTAATTATTGGAAAAGGAAGGATACCATATCCTAAGGAAGAAGAAAACATGTCATAGAAAAATGAAAGGGACTCAGAAAATGAGACCATATGTTTATGAAAAAGATGATAATACTAAAAACTTGTCGAGAAAACTTAGTTGATATGCCAAGGTGAAATATCCATTTCAATGTGGCAACCCAAATAGGAAAATCGAGAAAGGAAGATCATGATAAGACCCATGACCTTGGTGAAAGAAACTTAGCTAATGAAAAGGCATATGAAAATGAAAAACTCTAATGAAGAAAAAAAATATATAAGAAAAAGATTGGGAAATGCATTAGGAAATTGAAGAGCCTCTACAACTTGAGAAAAATCACTAGAAGAATTTATATTGCCAAATACATTTTGCGTTGTCCAAATAAACCTATTTAGAAGTTTTCGTTGGCAATATAAAGTCATAGATGTCCCCATATAATATTTAAAATGAAGAGACCCTTCACCGTCGTAGTCATTTGTATCTTTAATGTAGTATAATATTTGGAAAACCAAGGTCATCCCAAACAGCTCACAAAATCCACTTGGACAAAGAAAAGCATGCACAAATAAAAATAATTTTAGAGAATTTAATATAATATTTAGAAGACAGGGTCATCCCAAGTAGTTCACCAAATCCACTTGGAGAAGGAAAAGTATGCACAAATAAAAATAATTTTAGAGGAAGGGAGGAAGGTTAAGGTAGAGGAGTGATGACATACGGGAATAAATGTTGAGGGAAATAAATGAAGCAAGAATCCATAATGGATAATGGATATTACTTAGTCAACAAAAGATATTTGAGATTAATAATGTATAGCTTACATCCATGAAATTGTTGCAAATTATTTCTTATAAAGGGACTAAATGAAGCAAGAATCTATAATGGATATTACTTAGTCAATAAAAGATATTTGAGATTAATAATATATAGCTAACATTCATGAAATTGTTGCAAATTATTTCTTTTAAAAATGGGACACATACATCTAATGGTAGGTGTTCACATAGATTTTTAAAGAAGAAAACATGGAATCGTTGAGGATAATTAATGTAGTTTTTCTTGAGGAGTATAAGGGAGAATGGAAAAGTTAGGAACCACCAGGCTATAAAAGGTAGAAATATATAAATTGAGAAGGGATTCCACATCATTTCTCATTGGGTTTAAATTGAGAAGGGATTCCACATCATTTCTCATTGGGTTTATATTTGTTGTGGGGTATCATCTAATCCTTGTTATATATACTATCCTTCCACTTAAAACCCTTTAATTAACCTCTCTCTCATTCTCGCAGTATTACATTAAGGAATTCTCATTTTCCTTTCTTATGGTAAGATTTAAGAAGTAGCTAGAGTATCAAGGTATAAATAACCAAACTTTCTATGTGTTAATATTTTTGTAACTTGTTGAATATAGTCAATTTTACACCATGCATTTTATGTTTGATGTCCATATTTCAACTCCCTTATCTTCTGTTCCCACTACTTCTTTACAAACTCCTATGAGAGAATGTAATGAATCGAATTTTGGGTAATGGAAGGTTGATTATGTACTTCAATGCCTCATGTGTGGAGTTATTTATTTAAGAAATTACTTCTAATCATGTAAGTTTCATTTTATTTAACTTATGTGTTACTCCTTCTACTTATTCCTATATGTCTTGAGATTCATTATTCCTATATGTCTTGAGATTCACATTGTAGAGATTACTAATGGATATGGTACCATCATGTTTGATGTGATCTTATCCACTCCATTAGAGATAGGACTACAGATTTGTATATCTTTTTGCATTTCTTTTATTTTAAATCATTTTTGTTTCCATCACCTTCTCTCTAAACTAGAATGGACTTAAATAACATAATTTATGATAAAACACACAACCTACAATTTTCTTAAGCTTCGGGTCTAAATCCCATGTGTTGTAATCTAAGATATAGAGAACCACTCTCTATAAACAAACAAAGAAGGGACATCCTAGTTAYGTTCTTCCCATAAGTTGGGTAAGGAGAGGTATGTTAAGTGACCCACCTGRCATAGAAGGGAAAGGAATGAAGTCAYGAAGACCAAAGGAATGAATTCACTCACCCATCTTTTGGGTGAGGATTTTAATGGTCACCTAAATTTGGGAGAGGGGGAGGAAAGAGAAGTTCAAGTAAGTAAGCTAGTACGCATTGAGGGAAGAAAATAGGTCATAACAAATTGAAAGCTAGTAAGTATTGAGGGAAGAAAATAGGTCATAACATATTGAAAGACTCTTTTTTATTTCATATTTTATTACCTAACCAAGAACCCCTAGACAACCAGTCCAAGACACAAGACAAAAAGGGTAAAGGGAAGGTGAAGAATGACACTAGGAAGTGGTGTGACTTCCAAAAAATTGCCTAGCACAACACCGATGAATTCACTCAAAACAGTCATTGGTGGTCGAGGTCAAAGACGCGGAGCCGAACCCTGATTCAGAATCCAATCTAAAAAATATTGAAAACAGACATATCCTCAATGCAGACCCCACTGCAATTGTCGCAACCGCAATAATTCAACCAGAAGAATCAGTAGATCCTGAAGAGGGGGATCACCTCTTCCATTCACAGATGTGGGTGAAGGGGACATCGTTGCATTTTATTGTTGATAACGGTAGCCAAAAGAACCTCATCTTAGCTAAGGTAGTCAAACATTTGGGGTTGTCGACAACACCACACCCACAACCATACAACATCAGGTGGGTTCACTAGGGATGAGATCTATGTTTCAGTCAGCAGTGTCGCCTGTCCTATGGCATCTAGCCCTTCAAGGATGAAGTAGTGTGCGATGTTGCCCCTATTGATGTCTGTGATGTGATTTTGGGCCAACCATATATGTGGAGACATCATGTTGTCTATGAGTCTAGACCTCGTAGTGTCATTATTACTCTGGGAAGTCATATCTATCGGATACAAGAGGTAGTTCTGACTACTGCTCCACCAAAACATTGTCGCAAGGTAATCTCTCATACTGAAAAATCCATCCTCTTCACAGTCTATTCAAAGAATGCACAGAAGACCGCTACAACCACTGCAGCCTCAACAAATTTTATCCAGCAAAAACAAATTGTTTCTTCACCTTCAATAGTGCCTACAAAATGCCCGTCAAACCCAGAGACAATATATTGGTGAAGCATATCCAACCCTTCTAGTAATAGGATTCTGACAGTCTTCCACAAAATAAGCAACACAACTTCTCCAACAAAGCACGTAGCTCACCAAGATTCAGATTCAAAAAATGTTTTCCCCTATTCCCTGGGCACTCAACACAATGGAAACCATTGCTTCCTAAGGGGGGAGGATTAATCCAGGTGGATATTGGTGGCCACCCACCTATTCCAACTGGCTCCTTTTGTTGATTATGAGTTCAATACGTTATTTTGTACTTCTTTTTAATTGTGGGTTCTACACTTATGGGGTTTTCTGAATCCCTATACATATTCCAGGTGGATACTGGTGTCCTCCCATCTTATCCAACTGGATTATTTTGTATGTATTCATGTCAGTACATCTTGTTTCACTTCCAGGGCCGTTTTGGGGCCCTAAACAATTTTATTTTGGCATGCCATAGTAAAACTATAGACAAAGTCAGAATTTGACGACATAATGCATAGTTCTCTAAAATAACTTTCCAACAGACTATCACAAGCCTAAAACGAAGATCGTATGTAAAAGTTACGACCCCAGGAAGTTAATGTACTAACTTACCCAAACGGGAAGACATGTAGTTTGAGTTTTGTTTTATTTCTATCATATTCTTAGTTCTTCATTGCAAAGGCTAATTTGGGAAAAGGAACAATTAATCTTGGGGAATTCAAGGTTTTACTTTTCCTTATGAAATATGCACTTAACAAAGGGATTATCAGGCCTTAGATTTTTGGGGATTTGGCTCTCACTATAAATTGGATGTAGGATCAGCTTCAGGTCGATAGTACTAGTTTATTCCTATTGTCTAAGAATTTAAAGGAGATTTTAAAGCAATTTGAGGAGATATATTCCAATCATGCCTACATGGAGCTCAATGTTTTGGCTGATACACTCTCTAAAGATGGTTTATAGTTGATGGAAAATCATATCATTGAAGATGAATATCAAGAGGGGATTTTAGTCTCCTCCAAGTCCACTATTGTTTTTAAGCTTTAATTTTTACTACAAGTGGATTTCAATGTAATATTTTTATAGGGTTTGATTTGGTTACTTTCTAGGTGGTTTGATGAAATGTAAAGTAAGTCATTTGTGTTGATATTATGGTAGTTGTGGGAGGCATTAACCTCCATTTGTAACCTTTGGATAGAATAGAATATTTTGGAAGCAAGAGAAACCCTAAACAGATGTGTAGATAGAAGACAAGTCGACTCAGTAAAAGAATTAATATTAAAGTATTAGCCTCTAGAAGGACAAGTTGTCCTAGAAAAGGACAACAACCATTATAAATAGGAGGTGCTTGAGCTCATTTGTGCACACTCACTTCACTCGCCCTCTCGGTCAAGTCTAGCGCAAGTTTGGAGCTGCATTTGCAAGTTTGGAAGGTGTATCTTCTGGGTGATTCTTGGTCTCTCTCTCTAGTGCTATCTAGCCTAAGATATGCACCCTACATTCTAGTATCTATTGGTGGTATTCTTGGTGATGTCTTGGAAGAAGTGCAACTGCAACTGTTGTAGTTGGTTATTGTTCTTGTTATGTGGTTTTGGGACTTTCTGTTTGGTGCACTATCTTTGGATAAGGATGCTCTCTCTTGGTTATCTGTTGGTTCTAGTGTTGCTTCCAGAATCATTCTATCTAGCAAAGGTTATGGTGCTTGAGGGTGGTTGTGTGCCTATGGTTGGGTGACAATACTGTGATATTGTCTATGGTTAAACAAGCACATCAAATATTTAACAGGTTATAGTCCCACACTAACTTCAGAACAATTTACCTACTGGAAGGTAGAGCGAGAGTTCTTTGTTAAGCTCATTGTAGCACCAATTGCATTTGTAACTAGGGTTTCTGATTTTGCGGCTACAACAAACCCTAATCTAATTCTTGGGCACCTTAAGTGAAGTGTTGGACCCAATTTTTGGATATTATAGTGCTCCCTAGCCTAGTGCACCCTCTGGTGCCCTCAAACAGCAAAAAATACAAGTTTTAGTTATTGGTCAAAGTTAAAGGTTGACTGGTCAAAGTCAAAAGTTGACTTTTGGTCAAAAATTGATTTTGTGGTCAAAGTTGAAATTTCAAGGTTTCTATTATGTTATAATCATTGAACCTTCTTGATTCAGTTTCTAACCTCTTCTTGTCAAGATAGTGTCTGGTTTCAGATTAGAAGACAAGTTGAACGATGTTGTAAATTTCAAAGATATGCACTTGTAAATGTTTTTCATGTTATATCATCCAGCAAAGCATGATTATGTTTTGTAGGGAATGTACAAGAGACCTTTTCCAAGCAGTGATATTGGATTCAATACATTCATAGGAACAAGAATTTGAGGCTCCAGGTTCCAAGTTTGATTGATCAAATTGTTAAGTTTCAATTTGCACATATCAAGGTTGATAGTTGCTATAGTACAAGTAAACATTATAGTTGTGACAACAGTCTTTGAAAGGTTCTATTATTGTTAGGTATACTTAGTTACATGTAAGTACTATTGATATAGATTCYTATTTCATTTGTTTTCAAAATGAACTAACTTCTCCTCTAGGAGATATCTCTTGTTTTCTCTCGGGAAGGTCGCCTTGGTAACTCTATGATGACTACCATCCTTGTTACCATAGATATGTTATTATGAAAATTATATTGGAAATAYTTTTTCTCTTGTTGTTCTTGTTTCAAGAAGGTCACAAGATATAGCTCTAATAAGGAGCCAGAGTGACAATTGAAAAMCATGGAGCAAATGAATCCATCAAGTGGTGAGGTGGGTGATCTCACCAAGTATCAATTCTAAAAGAAGCGTGGAAAGGAAAAAGAAGTTTTGGACATCGTTCACTCATATGTGTGTGGACCAATCTTAACCTTACCACTAAGCAAGAGAGTACACCTTAGATGATTCAAGACATTCTACAGAGAGGTCGAGATTAGGAGGGAGCTCACTACTCCCTACAATCCTCAACAGAATGGTGTAGCATAAAGAAAGAACTGATACATTGAAGAAGCTATCAAGGAAATGATGAATGGCCATAATATATCCATGTTACTATGGGGAGAAGCAACTATGACAATCTTATCTATTCAAAATAGAAGTCCTCATCATATATTGAAGAACATGACTCCATATTTCTCTGGAAAGAAGCCAAGTGTTGAACACTTGAGGATCTTTGTCTGTTAGTCAAGAAGAAAGAGTGGAAGGAAGATATGATGGAGGAATATCTATCCATCATGATGGATGGAAAATCGTACCTAGACCTGAAGGAAAGTATGCAATCACTTAAAAATGGGTTTACAAGATAAAGCGTGCAGTAGATGGGAGTATTGATAAATACAAAGCAAGATTTGTGGCTAGAGGGTTCTCCAGTAGGAGGGAGAAAACTATGATGAGACATTTGCTCTAGTTTCCAAATACACCTCTATTAGATCCATTGTATCTCTTGTAGCATCCATGGGTTGGAGTTTACATCAAATGGATGTAAAGACCATTTTTCTCAATGGAGTAATTGAGGAAGAAGTATACATAGAGAAACCTCAAGGTTTTGAGGTACACCCGAGAGAAACCCATGTATGAAGAAGTATTTGTATGGACTCAAGCAAGCTCTAAGAGATTGGTATGCATGAATTGACAGTTACTTGACAAGACTTGGATTTTCCAAGAGCTATGTTGATCCATATCCTTATTACAAGGTTGTGAATGATGCACCTATGATCCGACTACTATATGTTGATGACTTGTTTCCGACAGGTGCATAGACTATCATTACTCAGTGTAAGAGGGAGTTAGCCTCTGAATTCGATATGAAGGATCTTGGTCTCGTACATTATTAATTGGGACTATAAGTATAGAAGAAGCGTGGTGAAATATTCCTGGGGCAAGGGAAGTATGTTGTAAAGATTCTTCAGAAGTTTGGGATGATGGATTGCAAATCCACGGAAACTCCCATGGTGACAGATATGAGTAAGTTGAGAGACTTTGATTCTGATCCAGTAGACTCGTCCCTGAACTGGTAGTTGATTGGCTCATTGATGTATTTGGTGAATACCCAGTCATACATTTGCTTTGTTGTGAACACGTTGAGCCAGTTCCAGGTGGAACCTATACATGATCATTGGATAGCTATAAATCACATTTTGAGATATCTTTATGGGATGCTAATTTATGGTTTGAGATATGTATCAAACAATGAAGTAAAACTCCATGGATTTACTTATTCATGTTGGGTAGGGAGTGCAGTTGAAAGAAAAATTACTTCTAGTATATGATTTAGTTTGGCATCTTCTATGATATCATGGGCTAGCAGGAAACAAAGGTCTGTTGCACTCAGCACTGGAAAAGAAAAGTATATTGCACTTGTGATGCTTGTACGGAAGAAGTATGGCTCTATATGTTGGTTTCTAGACTATTTGATCAGGTGTTGGATTTGACTATGATATATTGTGATAATCAAAGTTGTGTGAATATTTCAGAGAACCCCGCGTTCCATGGCAGGTCAAAGCACATTGAGATCAAGTACTATTATATCTGTGATAAAGTCCATAAGGGAGAAGTAGTTCTCCAGTACATCTCCACCGATGAGCAGACAACTGATATTTTGACAGAGCCTATGTCCAAGATAAAGTTTGCATACTTGAGGGACAAGCTGGGACTTGTGGATATTTCTCCCTTGGTTGAAAGGGAGGAGATGAATTCCTTGGTTGGGAGGGAGTGTTGATATATGGCATCATGGATAGTTAGTGTGCTGGTGGACAAAAATTCTCTAGGTGGAGAATGGTCTAGGAAGAACATATTTTTGGTGGACAGACATTCTCTCTGTGGAGGATGGTCTAGGTTGACAGATTGTTGGTGGACAGACATTCTCCCTATGGAGGATGGTCCAGGTTGATAGATTGTTGATGTACCATGGACAATTATTCTCATGGGGCATTTCCCAGACATGTATAATGGTCCAGGATATATATTCTTCTAGAACATATGTCCAGATTAGAATAATGGTATATATCCTTGAGTTCACAATAGTGACTAGAGTGGGACATTAGTACAGGACAAACATTTTCCCTGAGTTCATAGTAGTGGCCGGAGGGAAAATGGTCCAAGACAACAATTCTTCTAGGACGTATGTCTAGATTAGAAGAATGGTCCTTGTATCTTGTGGTGTGGCTTTCAACATTTGGGAGGACAACTATTCTTCTGGGACGTATGTTCGAATTAGAAGAATGGTCCTTGTAGCCCATGGCGTGGCTTTCGGCATCTGGGAGGATATTTATTCTTCTAGGACTTATGTCTGGATTAGAAGAATGGTCCTTGTAGACCATTGTGTGGCTTTCAACATCTGTTGGGACAATCATTCTTCTAGGACATATGTCCGGATTAGAAGAATGGTCCCTATATCACTATGTTGAGTGAGTGACTTATGAGAGACACTTTGTTGAGTGCGCTAAGTCTAACACATGACTTATTTAACATCATGCTTGATTACTCAGATGGAGTATGGCCTCGAGAGATGATATAGACGTTGATATGATTTTATTCTAAGAGACTATTGTACTGCATGGTGATAGCTTGTGTAGCTACTAGTTTATTGCAGTGGAGACTATGTGTCTCTAGAAAATAGCTATGTACTACTGTGGTGGATTTGTTCCACTGGTAGTGGTTGTATGTCACTAGATAGTAGTTGTTCTCTACTAGGAGTAGTTATGTACCACTGGATAATAGTGGTGTACTACTATGGATCGACACTGTTGTGATCTATTGGATGACATTGTAGTAACTGTGTACTACTACCTTATTTCCATGGAGACTATCAGTAGTGTTGGAGGTGATTTTCAACTAGATGGATAGTGATGATGATTCTCATGATCATTAGATAGCCTATGTGGCTATGATGATGATACCTATCGAATGGTCTACAAGACTATGTGAGCCTTTCTCATACCATGTGAAATGGATGGATGTGTTTGAGACCATTACAGTTAATACCTCCCTAGCGAGGAGGGAGTGTTGATATTATGGTAGTTGTGGGAGGTATTAACCCCCATGTGTAAACTTTGGCTAGAATAGAATATTTAGGAAGCAAGAGAAACCCTAAACATATGTGTAGAAACCCTAGAAGACAAGTTGGCTCAGTAAAACAATTAATATTAAAGTATTAGCCTCTAGAAGGACAAGTCGACCCAAACAAGTGACAAGAGCCACTATAAATAGGAGGTGCTTGATCTCATTTGTGCACACTCACTTCACTCACTCTCTCAATCAAGTCTAGCACAAGTTTGGAGCTGCAGTTGCAAGTTTGGAAGGTGTATCTTCTAGGTGATTCTTTGTCTCTCTCTCTAGCGCTATCTAGCCTAAGATATGTGCCCTACCTTCTAGTATCTATTAGTGGTATTCTTGGTGACATATTGACGTATATTGGTAGTATTCTTGGTGACATCTTGAAATATGTTGGCGTTATTCTTGGTGACATCTTGGAAGAAGTGAAACTACAATTGTTGTAGTTGGGTATTTTTCTTGTTCTGTGGTTTTGGGACTTTCTGCCTGGTGCAATATCTTTGGAGAAAGATGTGTTCTCTTTTTTATCTATTGGTTCTAGTGTTTCTTCCATAATCATTCTATCTAGCAAAGGTTATGGTGCTTGGGGGTGGCTACGTGCCTATGGTTGGGTGACAATATTGTGATATTGTATATGGTTAAACAAGCACATCGAATATTTTAACACTTTGGACATGTCAATTTTAGGATTATCTTTTTAATGAATAATGGGTAGAACTATAGGAAATTTAGTGATATGCATTAACGATATCACAAACTTTGACAATTGTGCATCATGCACCATGTATAATGAATTTTTTATTCTCCTTGAATGAAAAATACATTTTTTTCTTGGAAAAAAAGGGTTTTTTTAATAGTAAGTCCCAAGAGGAGGCTTGTTACCACTCAAACTTGGCATAGGTCCATTCTATAAAAAAGAAAGGCATAAATTGAAGGAAACTAAGAATTGATCTCTATATTTATAATGTTTTTATAATAGTTTAACTATTGTTGAAGTCCCAAGAGGAGGTTTGGTACCCCTAAGACTTGATACCTATATCAAATAAGGTCCATTCTATGAGGGGAGTGTGTGGAAGATTGAAGGTCTCCCTCAATAACAAAAAATGGGATACCAATTNAATAGTTTAACTATTGTTGAAGTCCCAAGAGGAGGTTTGGTACCCCTAAGACTTGATACCTATATCAAATAAGGTCCATTCTATGAGGGGAGTGTGTGGAAGATTGAAGGTCTCCCTCAATAACAAAAAATGGGATACCAATTATTTTTGGATACTCTCTACTTGCTAGAAAATAAATCGTCTTATTTAAATTTGAATTCAACAATATGTTTTAAGTGTAAGTAAATGTAAAGTTGAATAGGTTTCAAGATTTGTAAACTTCTTTTGTGCTAATAATGTGATCAAACTAGAAATCAATATGTACTTTCCGTGTTATACCTCAAGATGTTAGACACATAAAAAGAAGGAAAGTAATTTTCACAAAGATAAAACTCATTATGATTTCTATACTGATCAGACTTTTTTCTTTTTTTCTTTTTTGTATCTGGCGAAATCGACAACTAGGTGGTCTCGTACTCGCGTGACATAGGGTCGATTTCGACCAATAAAATTATAACCTTCAGGTGCCATACATATGCCCCTTCCATAGGTATGGGTAAGTCAGGGAGATTTGAACTCAGAACCTCATCGAACATAACACTTCATATCACAACACTTGCCAATTGAGTTGCCCCCTCAGGGATACTTTAAATTGGAGGACATGGGGGTGGGATTTGATACACTTATGTGTGTATGGGTCATGATATTATTTAATATAATATCTTTGGGTGCAACCACATGTTCTACCACTACATAAATGTTCCCCCATGGCTCTAGGTTAGGCCCTCACGGGAATTAAACGTTGTCCAACGGTGAAAAACTCCTCGCTTTTCATCGTTGGATCCAACACCTTTGGGCTTAAAAAAAAAATTAGAGGACATGGGGGTGGGATTTGATCCACTTATGTGTGCATGGGTCACAATATTATTTAATATAAATCAGGACTTATTGCTTTTGATCACAACATAGCCAACTTAAAAACAATTTCCAAAGTTAAATAATGTATGCATGGCTCTTAGAGAAATACATACCACAATGTTGATGGGTGTTCCTGACTCTACAGTATTAGCATCATCATTATTTGGATACCACGTTGTAATGTCCCCACTTTCCGACATCACTATATTACACAGTGTTATGATGACCAGGGTATCCAGTTGGAGATTATAGCGAGTACAGGGATTATTGAGATGCATTTTGGGGTCCACCTTGCATCACTCATCCCATTTCATCATTGTGATCCATTCCGCACAGGTTGGATTTGGTTCCATTGCATTCTGACGATTTCCATGATTCTGAGTATTTTGAGCTATAAGTTAATTAAATTCAGTGAAGAGGTCATTTTGGGCACATTACTTGGAGGAACCTCTCAGTGTAATAACTCATTGGAATCGGGAGGATAAACACTACAAGATGGGATGGTGAGAAGTGAATTTAGGTGTCCATGGAATCCACAAGGAGAGATAAGGCACTTTTCAGAGGTAAAAAGGTTAATTAATTAATTAAAGTGATTTAATTAATTAATTAAATATTAATAAAATGAAAGTCACTTTGGAGGGACAAGGTGAGAAGGAGGTATAAAAGAAAGGAAAGGGCCTCTATTCATTCATTCATGTATGTTTATCATTTTGATATCTGGATTCTAGCTAGAGAGCCCATACCTTGGGGGTTTTGAGGGTTTTGACTTAACAAACCCTAGAGGACGATTCAGTGGTGAAAGATTCAACCTATCTTGTCCCAAGCTTGGTCTTGGAGATGCAATACTCTACCACACCATTCTAGTCCAGATCTACTCAGTGCATGAGGGTTCTACACCATCCAATAGGCACAGGAAGAGAAGGAGGGCGCACCATTAGGGGTTTCCAGCAAGGGGGGCACACCATCCCTTGAGAGGAGTTTGTTCCAGGTTATTGGCAGGGCTTCTAGAGATTCTATCACCTGGGTTTTCATTGCAGGGTCATGGCCATTAGATCTAGTGCAATCCCATGGAGTTTTATGCATCATTTGATTATTGGGATGCATGGGACGAATTGGAGGAGAGGAGCACACTTCAGAAAGTGATTTCAGCCAGCTAGAGAGCCCATACCTTGGGGTTTTGAGGGTTTTGACTTAACCAACCCTAGAGGACTCCATTCACAGGAAAGATTCAACCCATTCCTTGTCCTAAGATTGGTCTCGGAGATGCAACACTCTACCACACCATTCTAGTCCAAATCTACTCAAGGCATGAGGGTCTCTACACCATCCAATAGGGCACAGAAGAGAAGGAGGGCTTAATTCATTAGTTTCCAACATGGGGGCACACCATCCCTTGAGAGGAGTTTGTTCCAGGTTATTGGCAGCGCTTCTGGAGATTCTAGCACCTCTGGTTATTGCAGTGTCATGTCCATTAGATCTAGTGCAATCCCATGGAGTTTTATGCATCATTTGATTATTGGATGCATGGGACGAATTGGAGGAGAGGAGCTCACTTCAGAAAGTGATTTCAGCCATTTCCAGGCACCCCATCTTCATCACTCTCACCTTGGGACTTCACCAGTGAGGTAACTGTGCCCTGATCTATCATTTTAGTGGGTTTGTGGACCATTTGGATGCCTCTAGGAGAAAGGCTTAATTATCTAGGGTTCCAGACATCCAAGGGGGCACACCATTTCTGAGGGAGGCTAGATGCATGACTTTGAGAGGGGTCTTGAAGATTAGAGCATCTGGGTTGTTCTTTTCCAATCTCGATCTATCATTTGGCATATTTTTTGGAGTGATTGGACATCTTTGGCAACAAGGCTGAAACTATTGAGGACCTTCGTGGTTCCAACAGAAAGGTGGCATCTTCCAACTTGGGGTTTGAAACCATAATGACCCATATCTTCCTTGTATTGGTATTCATTTTGTATTCAGCCTTTGGAGGTTTATAACATCTTCTTGGAGCATTTTGTGTACTTCTCGCTTGTTAGTGGATCAACTGCTGAGTATTCCGCATTCATCCTCTTTGTATCATGTTCTTGCTTATTATTATGAAATAAAGATCATATCTGAATCATTTTGGGTTGTTTATCATATTGTTGGTCTTTCATATGGTTGAGGTATGTTCCATCAGCTATGCCTCCATTTATTGGGTCAGAAAACACACATATAAAACATCAATATAATCCTAAGGCTGAAATCAAGAGGCCAACCTACAAGTAAACACATACAAACAAGTAAATTAGCAAAGTGTTTTATCAAAAATGCCACAACAAGAAAAAGTTTAAAAATACACTCAAACCCTAATGTTCCTGGCATAATGGCTTGAAAATATGGTATCGTGAGTTTAAACTCTTGCCAGCCTGAGGGTATTCCATAAGGAGAGGTGGATGTGTGGGATTTTACAAGAAGGATTGTTGATTGTGAGGGAATATCAAACCCTCAATGAGAATCTCTAAAGTCTAATGACATTCCATCATTTTGTATCCTATAAAAATCCTAGTTGGAGCAAAGACAAGGTTACACATTGGATTCACACATAGTAGAGGAAAAAGAGAGCCAGCTAGTTAGATGGGAAAGGGATGAGATAATGCTGGAGATAACATGCTTGAGATAAAATATTCCGCCTAACAAGAAAACGAAATTCAACAACCTCCCACGGTATGTAGCCTTAAGAAATCCCAGCTGGAGCGAAGAGGATGTTTTACATGTGATCACCGTGAGTAGAGAAAAAGAGAGCAAAGAATAGCTACATGGTTGAAGAACAAAGGAACCCTCGCACTCCATTAGGAGCATGCAACTTTGTTACGCTTGCAAGGTGCCTTGGGAACCGCATCATAGGTGTAGGGGTAAGGGTCATAAGCATATTGGCTATTGAGGTACTTTACGAGTGATGATGAGGCATGTGAGGATGGATCGATAGATTCTTATCTGGAGCATTCTAATGGGTATGTGATAGTGACTCTTGCATAGAGGCCAACGATTCTTACATGCTTGGGGAGGATGGGGACCCTTGTGTAGTGGATAGACAATTGGAGGATCGGGATGACAACACCTGCATTTCAGCAAACATATCACATGGTGTTGATGACCCAACACCTCAGCAGAGTGGAGACATTAGTGGGGGTTTACACGTGTTAACACCTAGATCTGATGACCTTCCTATGATGGTCGTGACACAAATGTCATCCTTCCAGACACCACTGACCTCCTCATGTGACATGGATATCATTATCAGTAGCATATCAGATATGATGGAGGGGCCATGTGTGCTGGATGCACACCATGGACATGTAGATCCATAGATCCAGAAGGAGATATAGGATCGCATGTGATAGTTGACCTTACACATACAGATCAACATGAGGATATTGACTCACAGATTTAGGAGACTCCGTTAGTTGAGAAGATTGCAAATGCTGATAGGTTGATGGGATGCTCACTTCCAGAATCAACTTGCATTGATGAGGATACACTCTTATTGGTCAGAAAACCATAACGTCCGATACATCTATGGATCTAGTGCGTATGATAGTAGTAAGTGATCAGACAAAGATACCTGATGTTCATACAGTATATAGTGTGATTCAGAGGGAGATATCATCTAGTGATGGGGTGTAGTGGCATACATGAGTACCCAACAACATAGTATATAGTGGGTAGTTCAACACATTATTTTATGCAGAGAGTATTTTTGGGATTCCCGAGTTGACACTAGTAGTGAGGGACGTGAGGTGACACCTCAGCATGACCATGCGATCATGAGTCACACCCCACTTCTACCGGCAGTTGATAGTCACTGAGGATATGATCATGGAAGCCACCAAACGTAGTGATGACATGCATACATGCTGGTGGTAGATTACTGCTAGAGAGCATTAGTGGAACATGGAATTTTAGATAGGGAATTTTCCATGGATAATTTTCATCCTCTCAGGGAGAGAGTATCCATGATGAGGACCGACTACCAGCCACTTGTTGACCGACATGGACCATCTATTGAGGGTTTGTGAGATGTATCATGAGGCTCGAGGGAGGAGGAGTTGGAGGTGATTATTACCTTAATGTGCCATTGAGAGCACTGGTGATCCTTGAGAGGCACACGGACAACCCTTCAAGAACGTAGTCCGTGATCGAGGGAGCTCTTGAGGAGATTCGTCAGAGGTCCACATCTCATCCTATTCCTAGTGGGAACTCGACATATATAATTCAGTCACATTTCCTAGGGATGTTGGTGATCTAATTGCAGGAGCAACTGCTGATGAGACACTTCCATCCAGGTTTTTCGAGAGTAACTGACCTCCATGTAGAGGTTGATCCATCAAGATTTGATCTATGATAGCTGAACATGAGTCTACTCATTAATTTACATGAGTATGTCAAGCATACAATGATGAGCATGGTCTCATAGAGACAGTCTAGATGTAATGGTGGATTCAAAGGTATAGTGCCCTGTGGAGGAGAGACACACCTAGAGCATGCAAATGTCACCCTTTCATGAGCACCTAGTTATGAGAGATCACCCTCACCATATCAGAAGTTGCATGAGAGATGATAGATGGAGGTTGGCTGAGAAGCAGTTGAGGAGTTACTTCCGATTGTACTATATGGTTGGGATTCAATGATGACCACAAGAGAGAATTTATCATGGATACCAATGGATCTAGCTCGGGTCTAACTTTGGGATTGACTAAAGCATGTGACACCTTCCAGTTCTACAGTTAGTTGCAGATGTTTTTGTTAGCATGTCCGACTTCTATCATCATAGACAAATAAATCATGGGGAGGGATAGGCAGTGGCTGAGGACATGGGAGTGGCTAGGCGTAGGACCACCTGACATGAGTATCTTTAAAACATCTGTGTTTATAGGAGGTAGATCGTCATAGGTATATAGTTGAGGACTTGGTGCATGATGGTGAGCATCATAGGCCGTGGGATAAACATGAGCACGAGGGTTTCCGATGCTGATCGGGCCTCACACGTAATTAGTTAGAGATTGGGGAGTGATAAACTCATTTTACCATGGGATCTGAGTGTTGATTTGGCTAGTAGGATGTTTTACTATAGGGTGAATTAGGTTGCACCAAAGAGCCACATATGCCACCATGGGTTGGTTTTGGAGTGATCTTGCAGGGACTTGTCCTATGGAGAGAGGCAACTTTTCACTCTTGATGATCAGACATGGAGATGGTTGGGCGTGTAATTCTCCACAAAGATAAGCTGACAGATGCGCTTTGGACAATAGGTCCAAATAGCTACTGTACTTCAGCTTGAGGATCAGGGAGTGGAGGATCCAAAGATATATGTGGAGCAACAGAAGGGTCAACATAGTTCGCTAAGGAATGGTGATATTGGACAGTAGTCTAGCATGGATCTTGTGGATTGCGGTGTTTGATCATTTCACTGACCGACAGGGATGAGTGGACCGCTGCGGTGGAAAAGTTGTTTTGACTTTCCATTGAGCTTTAGTATTGAGGATAGCCCATCTCTTAAGGGTGTCTCACGAAGCTCTTACAGTACATCATACTGGCATCAACATGATTGAGGATCAACATAGATATCAGACAGGATTCACAGATGATATTTAGACAGAGACACTTGATATGGGATCCAAGGGGTGGAGTGTACAATTGTTCATCTTTTGGATGGGTTCTACGGTGTGTCCTACATGTGGACGTGGGATCCTGGCATTATACTTGATGGGATTTGGTTATTTCTTGAGGACAAGCAATTTTCTAGCAGGAGGGACTGTAATGTCCCCACTTTGGGACATCACATAACTCAACCTTGAGGGTGTTATGATGACCAAAGCAACCAGATGTATGTTATAGCGAGTACAGGGATTATTGAGAGGCATTTGGGGTCCATACTACACGCTTCTCATCCCATTTCATCATTATGATCCATTCCGGACATTGTGTTGGATTTGGTTCCGCTGCATTTTGCTCCATTTCCCATGATTCCAGTAATATTTTGAGCTATAAGTTAATTAAATTCAGTTGAAGAGGTCATTTTGGGCAATACTACTTGGAGGAACCTTTGTTGAAGGAAAATATCCATGTGGGACAGATCTCCCCTTGAGAGATAGACTCTTAACTCTTAACATTTTAAGATGCTTAACATGGATACCGACTTCCTTTTAGATCTAGATAAACTAATGTGTGAGGAGGGAGAAAATAAGTACCTTTTACCAAAGGTTTGTCCCTGCATGATCTGAGTTGAGCTCCGATATTTCGCTTCTCGATGAGCTCTGTAGACAAATGAAAGTACAAACAACTTCCTACTTTACTGAGATTGCCCGAAATAGATATATCTATTAGACATCTAATTCATGTGAGATTAAACACATAATTGAAAGAAACATTCCAAGCATATTATATTAATGAGAACAACAATGAAGAAAACTTACAACCATAGATGTGAGTGTAGCATCTTCAATAAGTTCCCTTTGTCCAAACCCTCTTGCTTAAACAGTCCACACACGTAATGTTGATGTTCCTGTGATGACATACCACTCATGAACTCATAAGTTTGGTGTAATTCTCAATCTCCATTATTCCCTCCTCCATGGAAACCCCTATTATATAAGATTTGGAGGTTTAACCACCATGGAGAAGATCTCATCAGATCCACTAAGAAAGGGATTTCTAAGATATTTGGGGAGAAAAATCTCTTAAGGATTTTGGGGAGGAAATATCTCAATGATTTTAAGAAGAAAATATTTCAACCATCCATGATCCTCCACCTTCCTAAAAAAATAGAAATCCAAATGTGAGGTGGATCCTCACACTTACTCATTTTTTCATGAATACACAATAATTCATGTGCATTTGATTCTCACACTTAATCAATTCTTTCCATGAATATTAATAATAATTCATGTGTACTTGTATTTGGCCTTTCATGTAATATATCCCTCATTCACATTGACTAGGGATTGTGACATAGGTTATTCCATGGTGTCATATGTATGCGACACTTATACAACACTTACAACACTTGTGGTGAGGTACCTGGTGTGAAAATTTCATGGTGTAACAACCTCCTGGCCTAGATCATTGGAATTGGGAAGAGCAACACTATAGGATGGGATGGTGAGAAGTGGACTTTCAGTGGCCGTGGAAGCCACAAGGAGATAAGGCACTTTCGTAGGTAAAAAGGTTAATTGACTAATTAAAGGGATTTAATTAATTAATTAAATATTAAATAAAATGAGCTCACTTTGAGGGACAAGGTGAGCAGGAGTATAAAGGAAAGGCAAGGGCCTCTTTATTCATTCATTCATGTATGTTATCATTTTGATATCTAGCTTATAGCTAGAGAGCCCAGCACCTTTGGGGTTTTGAGGGTTTGGACTTAACAAACACTAGAGGATGATTTCGATGGTGAAAGATTCAACCTAGCTTGGCCCCAAGCTTGTCCTGTGAAGCAATATTCTCCCACACCATTCTAGTTCAGGATCTTACCTGCAGAAGGGGCTCTGCCACTAGCCATAGGCATAGGAAGAGTAAGGAGGGTGCACCATTGGGGTTTCCAGCAAGGGGGGTGCACCATCCCTTGAGAGGAGTTCGTTCCAGGTGATTGGCAGGACTTCTGGAGATTATAGCACCTGGTTTTTTATTGCAGTGTCATGTCCATTAGATCTAGTGCATTCTTCGAGCTTGGTGATCATTTGATTTGATGCATGATATGAATTGAGGAGAGGAGCACACTTCAGAAAGTGATTTCAGCTATTTGGTAGACTAGATCTTCATCATTTTGTTTGGGACTTCACCAGTGAGGTAAAAATGCCCCGATCTATCATTCCCAGTGGGTTGGTGGAGTTTTTGGAGGTCTCTAGGAGGAAGGCTGAATTATCTAGGGTTTTGTGCACGAGGGGGTGCACCATTTCTTTGAGGGAGGCTAGATCCATGACTTTGATAGGGGTCTTGGAGTTTTGAGCACTTGGGTTGTTCTTGCATTTACCCAATCTACTATTTGGCATATTTGTTGGAGTGATTGGACATCTTTTGGCAAGAAATAAATTATTGAGGAGCTTCTGTGGTTCCAAAGCAGAAGGCAATCTCCCATCGGGTTGATACTTCATATGACCCAGATCTTCCTTGTATTGGCATTCATGTTGTATTTAGACTTTGGAGGATTGAGTATCTTCTTGGAGCATTTTGTAGTATTCTATTTGTTATTGTATCATCTATTGAGTATTCCAAATTGGCATCTTCATTGTATCGGGTTGTTTCTTATTGTTATGAAATAAAGATCGATCCGAATCGCTTTGGGTTGTCTATCATATTGTTGGTCTTGCATATGGTTGAGGTATGTTCCATCACTTATCTTCTTATCTATTGCTGCAAACACACATCTAAAACATCAATACAATCCTAAGGCCGAAATCAAGAGGTCAACCTGCAAGTAAACACATACAAACAAGTAAATCAACAAAGTGTTTGATGAAATGCCATAACCATCAAAAGTTTAAAAAGACACCCAAACCGTGATGTTCCTGGAATATTGGCTTGGGAACATTACACACGTCCCAACCAACTTATGATTAGCTAGAGCATACTCTAAAGAGTAATCACTGAGTCTTGGAATCTGATATGTTAACCAACATTGAATTGGCTGAGACCAAAACCCATGTTATGTCATTACACTTACATAGACCAGATTCCAGCTGCGAGGTACTCCCCTTTTCCAATTCGGATTTTGCTTATCTAGAAGCAGGAATTGGTTTACAAACTTTGTAACCACATGCTCTTTCTTCCACCATCTTTCTCCTCCAACCACCAATATGCAAGCTTTAGCAATTTTCTGCTCTATCACTAGCATCAGCATCTTACCGATCTCCATCTCGTGACCATCAAAGTTCAGTGCGAACTCCATGGAGACCTACTCATCATAACCTTGAAAAGTGGTAAGGAATTCAAAGCACCCGACATCTCTGAACCTTTGAGCCATCTGAGGATAAGCTTCGAGAAGTTCATCACCCTCGGGTTCTATTCTGACTACCTATCCGCTCCTCTTTGGTGCCATCAAAACAAAATGTTGTAACTAGCACCCTTGGGTTTCAAATTTGCCACCTGCAATCTGTTAGTGTATAACGTTCCTCTGAG